>JABUQX010138523.1:0-32298 GCA_015478945.1 Trachelipus rathkii
TCTATTGTAAAAGATAAATAGTTGTCTTTGATAGAATAAATCAGATGATAGTGTTAGGTTGAAAATTATGTAATATTTCTGAGTGATTTAGGTAATTTATTTGACTTGGGTATTTATGACATTGCGTTCCTCCGATTAAAAGTTGAAATAACTTACAAAACACAAGATACCGAAATGTGGAATGAAGTTTGTCGTTTTAAGTATTTTTTATGCGGAGAGAATTCGGGGACTGTTTAGCCCAAATAACATATTCAAAAAATTTCCTCTTTTATTCCCGATTTTAGAATATCGGTAGATTCTTATTTGGTATGAACGGGGACCTTGTCATATTAGAGAAATTTGCCCCGATATTATAAAGGTTTACCAAGTAAAAATTTAGTGTAAATATTCTTGCGTGGGTAAGACGTCAAAAAGTAGTCCAAAATATTTAAGTATACATATATGGTTATTATATATAAATATAAAGTAATACTTAAAATATAATATTTTAGTAATAGATTTCTATTATCATATAGAATCATATTAATTTATATTAATTTGTTTTAGAGGTTATATTATATCGAATATTATATAAGTACTGTTATAGATATATTATCGGTTATTGGGTCTTTTATTATTATTGACTTTTAAAATTATTTTTGATTTATGAAGCGGCGTAATCATTGTAATATGAACTTTACTTAGTTATTCGGTTATAATAAAAATGGGAGGATTATTAAATTTTTTACTTACTGTCATACTAATCGTAATTTAATATTATTTAATATTTTATATATACTATCAATATATATATAGTATAATATATAATATATAAATATATATTAGTATTATTAATATATATATACTGTAACCCAAAAATACTATGTGATCCTTATTATGTAAGTACATGAATATCTAGGATCCTATTTAGCTTCAAACAATCTTCCAGTGTGGAGGTTGGGTTATGGATTGGCCAATTTAGGGAATTTCGTAAAGTTTACCGGGAGGAGAAAAAGTTACATTTATGAGTATTTTTTTTCTATTTTTTTTTTTTTTTTTTTTAACAGTTACACCCACCCACTACAGGGGCCGAAGCCTAATCTAGGAGGGGTGTGCTCACTATGTTATCATGTCTGAGCAACCGGACAAAGAATAGTATGAGTAACAGTGACACGACCCCAAGACACGAACCCTGTGACGAAACATTGGGTGCTGTTCGTCTAGATGGTGGCGAGGTGCTTCTAACAATCTTGATCCTTACGGACGGCATTTTGGTGGCGTTCGATGCCACTTCCGTTCCTATGAGCTTATAGATAGGGTCTAAGCCGGGACTCCACCTGAATGGCCTATTCTTCTTATTTTCTTAATAATAGATTAATAAATCATGATGTTGGTCCATTTTATAATTAATTAACTTTTGTTATATGAAAGATCAATTTAATTTGGTGCTCCTCGTTATAGTAAATAATTATTAATTTTTGTTTATAATTTTAATTTTAAAACATTTTGTAAAGTTTGACTTGAAGTTTGCTTAAGAGGTTTCTTCACATTCGGGACAAATGATTGCGTCTACAAGGGAACCAATCTCCTTTCCACTCACTTCTACCGTGTGGCACAGAGTCTGTGTTCCTTGTGGTACCTTCTCTTATACCTTTTCTTCTACTCTTCTCACTTTGTCGTTTGATCCCACTCTCTGTATTATTAATCTCGTTCTCCACGCGCAAGCGTGGACGTCATTATATATAATAATATTATAATTTTTATTATATATTATTTATAATAATATATATTATATTATTATTTATAGTATTCGATTATATCTATTTTATAATACTTACTATAGTATAATAATATATTTATTATATATATATATATATTTAAAATTATATACTATATATAATAATATAATTAATATTAAGTTATAATATATAGTAATATATATTATATTATAGATATATAATTAAATAAAGATAAATGATTTGGAAATTTCTATCTATGCTATTTTTAAGGTTGATATGTAGATATAAATTCTAGATTTTGTGCGTGTTAAAATGATGGTTAAGAATTTAATAATATATTTATATATGATTCAATACTATTTATTATAATAGTTTAAAAATTCTTCCTCTTCGTCTCATAGATTCACTTGCTGCTGGTGTTCATAAGATGATGAAGAGGTAATTATTTGTAGTTTTGGTAATTTATTATTATTATTAGAGATTATTATTTATCCCTCGATAAGTTGAGTTGAAGTGTTGTTAGATGAAACTAATTTCTATTATATTGTATATTTCTTTCATTTTGGATACACACTCAACTGACATTGTAAAGTATCTGACTGCGTTCATCCTTCCACCACATTCCCAGTCATCACTTGAGTGACTGGACACTACACTCTGTTAGTTAAGTCCTATAACAATGGTACTCTCCACTCTCATGAGTAGCCCAGCGCGGTTATTAAACTTCTGAAGATGCACTGGCCCATCTCTTATGCTATTTGCATTTCTTACCCATAAAGATTGCTAAGGATGTCTAATTTATTAAAAATTTATCACTGTATAAGTATGAATATATAAATACAGATCACTCATATCCCTTGTTATTGGCAAATTTACATACCTAGGTGTTTAAATATTGCTCGTTCTCTGGTAACCTACTATGGTGAGTAATATGAAAACACACTTCTTCATTGCTTACCTGTACAATACGCAATCTAAAGATGATTACAGAATTAATCACATCGTGAAAGGATTTACATGTATAATGGAGACTCCATATATACAGCTCATTGGTCACTTATTTATCGTAGAGAGTTAATACCTCCAGTGATACTGCGCTGACTCTTGAGACTTGAACACGCGATTTTAACTATCATACTACATCTAAGATATCCATATTGGATGTTGACATCACTCATTATTGACCCATGTGTTTAGCGATTCACAAGGGAATCACAGAGATATTATTATTCTATACATATCATTATGAAGCTTCCATTGGATCATAGAGAGGATGGAGGATTTACATGAAATTTATATGGTTCGGATTATGATAACGAACTTGACGTATGAAGGTTGTTAAGGAGATCAAGTTATATTACGTTTTTAGATTTATTTATATTACAGAATAAATAATGTATAATTATATTTATTTTATACTGTAAAGTAGTTTAACATTATAATGCTGTTACTCTAGATGAAGAGAGAATAATATTCTTTTATTTAATGGTTACATTTTAATGTTATATGCTATTTCGAGGTTCTTTTAAGGTAGAATAATAGTAAAATGGAGTATCACATATGGCAGTTAGTATTTTGTCAGTTTATAAATACGAATATTATAAATTTATTATGAAGATAATGCCAGGCTAGATATGATATGTTTTACATGCGTAAGAGAGTCAGAATCAATCAAACTATAATGGATAGTGATATACTCAGTAATCATTGACTAGATTATTTAAAGACGATGTATTATATTCAATCTGGATTTAACATAACAGGATATAGACTACGTGCGGATAACATTAGATCGATCAAAAGTATTAAATAAACAATATTTATTATGAATTATGTAATATTTTAATGAAGAATATTTTATATTATTAATTATTATTATTATTAAGCGGATTATATTTCTATATGTGTACTTTAATATCATAATAGATGCATAGTCACGAATACTGTGAATGAGGTATGGATTACAATTATAAGATGTATGATATTTATAAATATCGAATATGAGATTAGTGGGGTCTTATACTTCGTTCTCAAGTGGCAAATAGGGATGTGAGTTCTAAATTTATCAGGAAATCTGTTGATTCATATTCTACAACTCGATACTTTATTCACTATGAAAAATTGAATATCTCTATAATTTTTTTACAGTTCGAGGATTAATTAGATCATTTACCGATCATACTGATGGTATATAAAAATCTTTGTGTATTAATTATAACATTACGGCCTATTGACCAAGGGCGTCTTGTAACAACTCAGCAGGATCTGTTACATATACGAAAATATATTATGAAATTAGGTAAAAGTACTTGTTCATTTGAAGATGCTAAATTATATTTCTCTCTATATGATCGTCAATTAAGTATGGTCAGTATAACTGAAATTCAGAACGACGTATAAAATTGCTTAGCAGTTTAGTGGTTATGGTTTACCATAGTCCTCTTCACTTGAAAGGTTTGATTTTGTCTGTTTTAGAGACGACGAAACACATTTACGCCATCCTAATTATAATAAGCATAAAAGTGTTTTGAAATTGGAGAACGCTGAATTTAAATTCGTGTAAAATTTTTGTATCAAGTCTATTACGGCCAATTTGACCATTTTAAAGAACATTTCGCATGATATTCCATATTTACTATTTTTCCTTCCCTTTTGGTTTTATTTAAGTATGAATATAATATCAGTAATCTTTGACATAAGTTTTCGCTATTAACTATATTAAATTTGTTATTTAAATTATTTAAGTTTAGCATTTCCTATAAGAGTTAGAACTTGTGATAAACGCTCTTTGATCTTTGATAGTGTATAAAACCTTGTCAAATGTAAATTATTTCGAATATTTCAATTCACGTTCTGTTTATATGGAGTAATTTGAAATGGCTTGTTGTATGGACGTCAGTGCATATGTGTTCTAAGGGTGTATTTTGTTAACCAGATAAGTACATTTAACTTCTCATATAATATCATTTGAATGCAGATTGCCTTTGAGACTGGCGTTCAATTCCTAGTATGCTGCCATACAGTTACATTTCATGTGTCACGTTAAATCGCTGCTGGTGCAATAGCCATTTCTCGTTGTTTCATTTGAGGTTATTTGGCGTTTTGAGAAATCATTGATATGTATAAACCTAGAGTAGTTTATTGGGCATGGTTGTGGAATCTATAGAGGCACAGGAAGGTATGCGTGTAAAGTCAGAAAGATCTCACGTAGTACCATATGTGGTCTTGTCTTGCACATTTCTAACATGCCGGTATCATTTACCGTTAGCACTTCGAGTACTACGTGTCTGGTGTAGGTTCGTTTTCTGTGTTAATGTTTAGGGCTTTTGTAAACATGGTTGCGGATACTGAGAGCTTGTTCCTTAATTTATAAGTTGGAGGGAATGTTATGTCAGTGTATCAGTGATGGATTCTTTCTGGAGCGATCATCGCGTTTATATGGTTTATAAACCTAATAGAAACTCTTTGCATTAACCGTGAGCGAAATATTCCGTTATCGCACTTTATACGCTTAACTTTGCTGTGTTTAATTGCTCTCGCTAACAATTAGCTCGGAGGCGTCTACAATATCTATACAGGACTAATGACTACGGGCATCCATTGAGCCAGGGTAATTTGTTATCATATGGGGCTTTGAAGGACCGTATATCTGAGCGAGAACATTGGAGAAGACTGAAGATCATACGCGGTGTATACGCCTGTGTTTTCCGCTACAAGACTTTCTAGGATGGAACTCTCTTCTTACCATAGTGGGTGTATATAATATAACGTATTATTTTTTATCAAGGGTTTGTAGATAGACGCTGGAAGATTTAGTCGTTTATAGATTTCTCAGGCATCAGGGTCTTGCTGTCTACTCGGCAGATATGAGTAATGGCGTATAACTGGTTACGGAGAGACGGTTGCAGGTCTATCAATCCATATATTATAATGGTGGAGGAAATAATAATGAGAAGAGATCACCTTTTTTATCATCTTTCGAGAATTTTACGTCGAGGACTTTAGGACTCTTAAAGTGATTTAAACGGTAAGTCTCGGTTTGACTAGAGCTTTATTAACCTACGCAAGAGTACTAAACCTCTCTCATACATATACGTAGCTATGAATTTTCACACAGATTATACTTGGTTGTGTTATAATTAATAAGTCTATGAACACATCGTAAGAGACTTGTTAGAGGATTATGGTTGAGAGGGGTTAAATATCTTTACATACCCAGAGAATACAGGAAAGTCGGCTCTCTTGACAATCCTCATATCTGTGTTAATTTTTAATACGTTTTTAACATTCGCTCACAACTTCTAAATATTAGACAACGCTGTATGTGTTATGTTCACAAGAGTAAACTGAGTCAACTGTTTCTTAATGTCAACTAGCATTTATATAACCTATTAAACTTCATATGGTACTGCAGGCCATTTGACGAGTTAAAGAGTTTCTATTTTTTAACCTTTTCCTTTCGATTCTATTATTTTTTCTATTTTATATTGCTTTAATTTAAAGTGCTCGTATTTTCTGTAATTTCTAGTTTGAGTAGAACCCTCCTTTTATATTTTCACCATCTAAATCCACAGGATGGAGGCTTTTTTAAAGGGCAAGATCCAATTTGGGCATTTTGGGGGATGGCTGGCCCCATTTTTCACCCGCGTGACCAGCGGTCGTGTGATCGGGTAAAAGTGGGACAATAAAATTCGGTGAATTTTCAGCCGATGGTTGACCTATATAAACAGGGACAAAATGTAGCTTTTTTTGCCCGTCTAAGTAACGGTTTGAATGGTTCCGTTTTTTCTTGACTGGTAGTCATTCCTTTCCAGAATTTTCAATTTTTTCAAAATCATGAAAGTTCATCGTTTTCGGTGAACATTTTTGGAGGCAAGGCGGGGGCGCAGATAATGTATTTACAAAATGAATTCAAAACTTGAAATATTGCATAGATTACGGTCCATTATCATAAAAAAGTACAGAGGAGGGGAGCTTTTTCGGATTTTTTGAAGTTCTTGTGCTCACGCGACTCAGACGGTCAATTTCCGCAGAAACCCCATGTTTTTTTCGATTTTGAAATGAAAAAATTGCGATAAGATTTTTTTGTTGTTCTGCGAAGTAGGATGAAATATTTCAGGCGGTTAATCGTAGTCAGGGGAGGTTAGACATTTATTTACCTTAGATTATTTTCTTTGTAATATGCATGAGTTTTTGATTTGTTCTTGGAACAAATTACACCAAAAAAAGAAAATTTTTTTTCAAAAATTTTTTAATTTCTTGTTGGAGTATACAAAAGCATTATCTAAGTAAAAAAGATGGATCTCGTCCCGACTACATAGCCCTGAAAATTTCATCCACGTTGCGCTTGAACAGGAAAAAATTATCGCATTTAAAATTCAAAAGCAAAAAAAAAAAAAATGGGTTTGGAATTGGACAACGCTGAGCACAAAGACTCAAAAGAGTGCGAAAAAAGTACTTCTGTACTTTTTTAGAATAATGGACCTATCATGCATATGTTTCAAGTTTGAAGTCGATTTTTGTAAAAAATATCTGGAAGTTTGCCGTTCGACAGAATGTCAAGCAGAATACAGGTGAAATTTTCATGAATTTTGAAAATTGAAAATTTCTAAAGAAATGACTACAGTCACAGAAAAACACCGGAATTCAGACGTTTTAAGAGGTCAAAAAAAGCTACATTTTGGTGTCTATATAGTCAAAAATCGGCTGTAAATTCCGAATTTTATGTCCATTTTTTTAGGGTGGGGTGATGGGGCCAGCCCCCAGCCCAAAAATGCCCAAAATTGGATCTTGCCCTTAACCTGTCTCTCGGGAATTCTTTGATGGAACCTTCTTTAAAGACTTCTCTTGACCATCCAGCTTCGTCCCTTTCTGAAATTTTCATACAGTTTCCTAGACAGCGGACATAATCCTCCTACTTTTAACAGCGGGCCGGTGTTATCTTTTATTTTAGAATGCCGCGCCGTAAATTTACAGATGCAGGAAGGTTTTTCTTCTATGATAAGTGTTCTATGAATAAGAACCTATTAATAAGGGGAGTAAGCCAGGTCTTGTAGTAAATCGAAATATTTAAATTGTATTCATTTTCGTGAAATACCTATGCATTCTTTCTTTTATAGTCTCTTTGTACTTTGGTTCAACAACGCAGCTTTAATTAACAGAGAACGTATTGGGTAAATACCGGCTATATCAAACTCCATGAACTATTTCCTGAAACTCTTTACCTAAAACCATAAGTATCTGGAATATACGTCTATCACAAAAAGAGAGGTGTACGTGATACCCCTTCATTGTAAGGATTTATATTTTATCATTTTCAGTCAGTCTAAGTTGCCAGACATTACCTAAGTGGGGGCTATGGTTTTTTGGTCGTGTTGGGAAAATTTTTTTCAGTATAGGTTTATGCAGGGGTAAAAGCATCTTACAACCAGTAGTAGGGGGCCCGGATATTTGAAGTGTCGCGGCCGGGCTCGCAGAATCCTAGGATTTTGGCCTGACCTTTTTGACCCTTGACCTTTTTGGGCAAAACATATTATTTTTTTGGCTCAAATTTTTACTGACCTTGACCTTTTTTTTTTTTGGGACCTTGAACCATTTTTGATAGCGGCCCTTCGAAGGGGAAGGGCTTGCAGACGGATCGGCCGGATATCAGTCGTACGTTATAGATCCCTAGGGAGGTTGTTGGCCTTGACCTTGATTGACCCTTGGACCTTTTGATCTTGACATGACTGACCTGACCGTTTTGTTGAACCCTCGCAATTATTTTGCACCTGTTGGGTACCCTTGTGTTTTTTTTGGGAGGAGCGGTTTTATGTTCTGGGGAAAAAATTTTTGGGCGGCCCCTTCCGAAGAAGTTGCTTGCCAAACGGTTGCCGGACGTAACTCGTGTGTGATTAGCTATTGTCGAATATTGGTTCGTTGGGTGCGGCGGGCTTCTTCGCCCTATGTGGGTGTTTGGCCCCGCGCTTATTAAGGGCGCTAGAGCTTCACTTTTTTGAGTGTTTTATTGAGCTTGAGATATCAGGTAATCAAGGGCTTGAATTGACCATGTCTGTGATAAAGTTGGACTTCATTTTCCTTAAAGGTTTCAGTGGATGGGATTTAGTGGTCTTATATATTTGTTAATCTCTCTTCAGTGTATTCTTTTTTAATTTTTATCTATTTGATTATATTTATTGCTCCTTTTGGTTTATGGTTTTTCTTGTGGCTAATTACTTTAGTTATGTTAATGTTTCTATTTTAGTTATAGGTTATTTCATTTCTGACCGTAGAGTAGTAGGAGACTCTGTTCTAAGGTTACTTATCTTTCAGTCCGCGGTCGCCTTTAGCATACTGCCTATCATTCACACATCGGACACACCACAACACACACACACACAACACTATACAGACTACACATCACACACACACACACACGACATCACACACACTTACGCACACTTACTTATATCCATGAACAGGATATATTTACTATTCACTTATGGAACGATCTTTTAACCGATCTCTTCAAGAGTATCTTACATCTGTACATTTACTACTTATGACACACACGTCATCAATACGTATCACTACCACCCTTGGTTTCCTGTGGTCAATTTTGGGCCAATCCCTAATGTCTTTGGCCATCCCTAATTTCTCCGGCAGACTAATAGAGTGGTTGTTCGGGCAAACCCCTGTTAGTCTTTCAGGCCGTGCAATTAATTGAGACCACAAATTTTTTCGGTCAACAGAGCTTTGTGCTAATTCCAGACAGAGTTTGGATCTTGTAGCTATTTTGCCTGTGTAAGGGCTTTTTTGATTGACGTCATCTTTGTAGACGACCTATATTTGATAGGCGTAATAGCTTTGATTGGTTCCCATCCCGTAAGGGTGTATGCTAGTGATGTTCCTATTTAGTGTTCTGATGAGTTTAGATGAGTGCCGAGGTGGATGTGCCAGAGGTGAGTAGCCAAGTGGAGTTCCTGATTGAGGTGCCAATTTGAGTGCCAGTGAGTGCATGAATGCCTAAGTGAGTAGTTCACGATAGTGCCATAATTCTGAGTGCCACATAAGTGCATCTGAAGTGCACACGGTTGTCTGTCAAAGCCTTTTTGCTCGTTCCCCTTGTAGCCTAAGAAATTTACGCCCTATTATGGATGTCTATCCGCCTAGGTTTAAGGTATATGTAGGATTTCGATTTTGGTGTAATATTACAGTATGCACGAGGATGCTTCCTATAATGAGTTAGGTCGTTTTCTAACACTTAACGGCACGGGACAGAATCATATATGCTATAAGAGTTACAGCCACTTTGAGACAGTGACCGCCAAACGTTATCGAAGAGTCCGCGGTCCGCAGTGAGCACCCGCGCCGCGAAACCGCCGCGGTTCGCACCGCAGGCAGCAAAATATTTTGCGCGCGTAACCGCCGCCGCGTGACGGCCTGCAGCCGCAGGGATATTACGCGCGATACGAAAAATATGGATATCAGATCAGACTATCTCGCAAAGAATCTTCTTTTTCAAAAGTATACTAATGAGGTCATTCATGTTTTACTACATATTGTAAGAGCGAAATTTTATTAAAAAACATAGTACTTTACAGATTCTGAAAACAGGTAATCAGTAAAGTCATAGAGGTGTTACCTACACCAAAGGGATTAGTATGGTTTTGTTTTACTGCTTTTACTGGCTTTAACTATCGATTTGTTTTATCTGCTTTTATGACTCATATGTTTTAACTGTTTTTTAACTACAATATTTATTAATCTATTATCATACTTAAAGAGAAATGAGTAATCGAATAGAGCGCTGTTACTATCGCAGACAAAGGGATTGTATTCGTTTTGATTGTTTAACTGCTTTACTGCTTTATTCTCAGTTTTATCTGTTTTAACTTCATATGTTTTACTTTGCTTTTTAAACTCATATATTTATCTAACATTAACATATTACTATTACAAGCAATAATTCAGTAAATACAATTACGTTGTTACCGGGTATTCGTTCACAAAGGGATTAGTGGCTTTTGTTTTAACTGCTTTCTGCTTTAACTCAGTATGTTTTTATCTTGCTTTAATATGTGTAATTATCAATGAATTACTGTTCTTAACTTCATATGCTTTAAACTGCTTTAACTCATATACTTTTTTATTTTTAATGTTATTATTATTGTTTTAATTCTTTTAATTTAATTATTATTATTTTAGTTATTATTATTATTATTATTATCTGTTATTTTTTTTTAAAATACTATTTTTATTTTATTATTATTTTTACTATTTACAAAATTTGTAAATGTAAGAAAAACACACGTAGTGTCTGATAATATAAACATTTTTTATTTTAATAATCAAATTGTTTATGAAATTTTATTAAACATATACTTTACTGCTTTATACAGCTTAATTTAATCTCATTATTCATTATTCACTTAAAGAGTATGGATGTGGAGAAATTTACGATCCGAAGTCCGGCTAACATGTCTTGTAGCTGGGCCGACAGGCTGTGGTAAAACCTTTCTAAATTATTAAAATATTTTAAAGGAAATGGAGATTTTTGAACAAGCCCCTGTAAAAAAATAATGGGTGTTATAATGTTTATCATGAAAAATTTAAAGAATACTAAAGATGTTTATCATTTCCATGAAGACATATACGATATTAGAGTCGTTGGACAATATACAATGGCCACAAAATTATTGAATTAGATGATTTAATGCATAAATTGAATTGGAAATAGCAGAAGCGTTCACTGTTTATTCTCACTCATCTAAATATCTCTGTTTTTCATAACACAGAATATTTTTCAATCAAGCAAGCCATATAGCGAAGTGGTTTCTTTAATGCCCCATGTCAGAATCAATGTAACATGAAGAAGACATGAATCAAATTAAATTTATTGCCAGGCTCTAATGTTTCCCCCTTCAAGGAAAGAGTTCTTAAAAGTAATATAAAGAGGTTAATTCGAATCCCCCACGGTTATTTGATGTGTAAACTTCACCCCAAAAACACGCACGGAGAGTGTTGCCCGTAGCCAACATTCCTCCCTATGAGATAGAAAACTGCACACACAAGCAGCATATTGAGTGCTCTAAGTTGCAGGCTCCTTGAACTCTGATAAATGAAAGTGTAAAGAAGCTGAAACCTTCTGAAAAACGTAAAAACTAAATTAGTGAGGATGAAGAAATTCATCCAGATGGTGTATGTGAGGTCTGTATTAAATCTTTATAAAAGGAAAAAAATCTTTAAACAGACCTCATAAGGTAAAGTTACGTCCGTTATAGAAACATCATTAAAAACTCTCCTGTAGCATAAAACACCTGAAATAAAAAGAAGTTACTACAGAGAGGCGGAGGGGCATTCCTTCCATTACTTCTTCTCCGTTATAGCTCCACTGATTACTAAATGAAATCGTCCTTTTTGGAGAATTTTGAAGTATTTTGATATAACGTATATGAAAAAATGAAGTATAAAAATCCAGCATCTGTACAGAATTCAGTTCCTTAACCTCAGATTCAGCATTCACAAAAGCCTGACACATGAGACCTGTTATTGACGCTCACTGTGCAAAATACCCAAACACATCATCAGCATTCACAACCCCATATATGCAGATATTACCACAAAATGCATTGGCATTACAACCTCTTTCACTTCAAAACAGACAACAGGTTTTCAACCAACAGAATCCTTATATTGGGAACGATTCATTATCTTTTCGGAGCAGCCTCCACCTCCCAGCTTATATGATCCTAAAGTTGAACAGATAAACAAATTACGAAAGAAGTGTACAGGATATTCAATTTTTCAGACATTAACATCCATGGGAGAAACGCAATCTTATACAGAGCCATACAAACAAATTGATATCTTAAAGACTTTGCATCTACATCCAACACCAATAAACGATAATCCGCCTACCCGATTTTATGCTAGATATACCAATGAAGTAAAAAACTTGAAGTGAAAAATGAAGATAAATTTAAAAATATCCTAGAGGAGAGCTTTACCTATGAGATTGCGTAGTCAGCGGAAAATAGCTTTAATATAAATATATTTTAAAAGAACAATTATCTTTGAATGAATCAGGGAATCGAAATTGATGATGAAATAGTTAAAGGTTTAATAAAATATTGTGGATTTGATAGCTGAACTCTCACGTAACTGGAAGAAAGGACCTGTAAAAGGATGGAATGAGATCAAACAAGAACTTCAAACTATTTAATTTTTCCCAGAACTTTAATCTTAAAAACAAACACAACGATTAGCAGACTTGGATAAAATCCCATTAGGCGCAAAGGACCTGACCTCAAGTCCTCAGGTTACTTCCTTACGCATCAGATATAAAATTTAAAAACGTGTTCTTGAGGGGGAAGAAAATAAGGAAAAACAAACTATCAAATAAACCTATTTGGATTAAATCGTAATTATGTATTATCATATAAGTTTATTTAGTTGTAATGCTTGTATATAAATAAGATATGTTATTTTAGACACTTTTTCTTTGAAATCAAAACTTTTATACTATCTGCATTTTTGGTACAATAATATATATATATATATATATATACATATATATATGATATTATATATATATATATATAAATATATATATATATATATATATATATATAATATATATATATATATAATAGCGTTTTACCATGGGTCCAGTTAGCCAAATGGAAGGCAAAGCGAGGTAGTTGAATAAGTATTACTTTCATCTGAGGGAGGCCAAATGAGTTATTGGGTGGTTTCAAACTAGGTTTTGCTTTAAGGTAATCCTAAGTATTGAGAAGAAAAGAATTTAAAAGCATAGTTTAGTGGGGAGAAGAGGCATTAACTCTACAATAATACCTGTAAGAAAAATTTTTTTTTTTTTTTTTTTCTAGCGCGGAAAACCATTTCTCCGCAGCTCGATAGTGTTTGGCAATTAGATTTATCGGAAATGATTAAATATAGTTCTTATAATGAAGGATTTCAATACATACTTTTTACTTTTGACGTATACTCTAGATACTTGTGGTTGAAACCCTTAAAAGATAAAAGATCAGCTACAGTTGCAGCTGCTGTATTTGAAATTATAGAGGATGAGCGGAGAAATTCCTCTTCAAATTTTGGACAGATTCACTTAATGAAATTCAAGGGTCGAGAGTTTCAGGATCTGACTTGGGAGTATGGTATAAGGTATTACAATACATTTTCCGTAAACAAGGCGGCTATAGTTGAAAGAGAGTACAGCGTACTATTAAAGAGCGCTTGCATAGGTATTTTACTAAAAATGAATAACTTTTTTAAATAATATTGATATACTGGACGATCTAGGTTATTCTTATAACAGGTCTAACCATAGAACTATAAAGACAACACCTTATAGAAATGTCAAAAACTAGAAGGCGTATAGTGCATATAATGGGGTGAAAAAAGAAGAACAAAATAAAAGAATAATTCGGGAATAAAGGTAAAGCGATTATGTAAGAGTATAATCGAACAGAAGAAGATTCAGAAAGGGGTAATGAAAGCCGGATGGACTACAGATGTTTTTTTAAAGTTGCACGAATATCCGCCCATTCCCGTAAGTGAAATAGTTTAAAGATAAATATTATCTGGGAGATTTAAATGGTGAAAAAATTAAAGGAGGGGTTCTAAAAACAAGAAATACAAAAAGTAAGGTTCAAACCAATTAAGTAAGAGAGAATATAAAAATTTGAAAAAAATAATTAGCTACGAGGGCAAAGGAAAAATAAAGCAGCTACTTGTGAGATGGAGGGGTATCCTAACTAAGTTTAATAACTTATAGCGATAGCAGTGAAATTAAGATATTTATCAGTTTTCATGATAATCATGGAGAGTGTAGATCACTTCTTTATTTAACTCTTCCGTCTTCAGCCTCTGTTGGATTACATCCTGGATAATCAAACATCTCGATTTTACAACTGGTAGTTAATCGAATCCTATACAACTTGAACAGAGAGGGAATAACGAAGCAGGATTATGGGTGAAATGATATTAAAATATCAGAACATAGAAAATTTTCCTCACTAATCTATAATCTGTGTATGTCGGTGTACAGGAAAGTGTAAGAATGTGTTGAAAACTATATTACAAGTGAAAGATAAGCTCGTGAACCTGCATAGGTCCACGATTGGTACAAAAAAATACTTCTTTGAAGAATTTACTTTGCTGAGGTCATATATTTTAAATCGGTGCCTGCTATTTTCAGTCATTTAAGCGTTCTCTTTGATATGAGTATTATGTGTAAGGATCTGGTATACAACTGATATGCGTACCTATGAAGATAAAGTAATAATATCTTTAGGATCAAAAGATCAAAAGTGTAAACCTGCGAGACCGTGATATGTTTTTTATGAGACGATCACCATGGCAACGGAACAAAGTTCGTAAAAGTGATGCTGAGGCTGGATAATACTTCAATGATTCCCTACTCATGTTGAAGAGGGTTATACCTTATCTGTGGAGATAACCCCATGACTCGGCATGAAACAAAAAGATGAGCAGATCGAGTTCTGCACCTAATGCCATGCACGCCAGTCCCGGGATGCTCACCACCCAGGTAGTGGCTTTTTTATACAATTATATTTGATCATCATTTGTAGGTAATACTAAAGCTCCTTTAAAAGATAGTAATTTTTCCCAAAGAGAGTAAAGTTTTATAACATCTCCTAATGTTCATATATCTACTCGTCTGAAATAGATCAAATTCTTGACACGGAATGTGGAAAATGTTAAAAAATGATTAGAAGGAAATGAGTCTTTAGATATCTAGATCGCAGTTATAGGCAAAAGATTATAATTAGAAATTGCATTCAACAAAATAAATAATGGCACATATATCAGAGGTGTAGTCAGATATATTTTTCATTCCCTTAACATACTCTCACAGTGTAAAAATAGTAGTATAAGAAAGACACTCCTGTAATAATGAATGAAGAAAGGGTATTCAGAGGATCAAAAATGCAGAGAGGGGTATGGTTTAGGTGGATTTTTTGCCAAGCTATGGAGAAGTGCAAAGCCTCTACTCAGGAGAGGTGGGGAATATATCGGTAAAAAAGCGCCAATAAGGTTCTCTATGGGCTTTCAAAATATTGCTGGCACGGAATAACCTCGTCGGCAGCATTAAAAGACGTAATCGGCGATGTTTCAGAATGAAGATGTTGGATTGAAATGTTAGAGCGTAAAACTAAGACGAAAAGTGTCAGGACAAGGGTCGAGGGAGCCAAGAAGATTGTGCATAAAGAAAAAGACTAAGCGGAAGAAAACTCTAAAAGAAAAAAATGCAATGGATAATAGTTTGCTATTTAAATTACTAACTGATGATATTTTTTATACGAGGTGTGTATATAAGTAAGGTTTGTTTTTTCAAATGAAAATGTTCATTATAACGAACCAGAACTCGCACATACAAGATGAATTTCCTTCATCCTTCTAGTCCTGATTGTTGTACGAGTGAGTTGGATCTCTTCTCCATGAACCTACACAGATTAGCGTAAGCGATTCCAACTTTATCAGTACTAGTATTAATCCTATGCATTTAATTACCAATACAGATGTTCCTTTACAGTTCAAAATAATTCCAGGCACTTCTGATCAATACCTAGACCTCTAAGTTGTTTTTATATGTAAAAAATGAAAAATTGACAAAACCTGATGGTACAGAACTTCCTTCGGGTGATGACCATATAGTATATACAGAATCAAATTTCCTGAATACATGTTTCACCCAGGTTGAAGTCTATCCTAACGGAACTTCACTAGGTGCGTCAGCGGCTAATTATCCTTATAGAAGCTGTATAGAACATTTGTTAAATTATTCAGACGACGCTAAACAATCTCATCTCCTCCAATCATGTGGTTTTAATAGTTTCAAAGATGAGGCTGCACATATAGATAGATAAAGCAGGGCTTATAAAGTATAAATAATACTTTTTAATAATTTTATGTCGATTAAATGGCGAAATCTTCTCTCAAGAAAGACTCATTCTAAACCATCTGTAGATACTAGAATCATTTTTCACGCGGTCAATCCTAAATTTGCTCTTAAAATAAAAAGGAGCCTATGCTACAGCTTTATGTCCAGAACCTGTTTTCAAACGCTGGAGGCTTATGTCTATTGTTAGAAAAGTGAAATTATCGCCACAGCGACATTTGGAAATTGAAAATTCGCTTTTGAATAACTACAGCAAAGTACGCGGATCTAATTAAGAGAGTTGAACACGCAAGATATTAATTAATTTCACTCAGGATTATCGAGTATCATATCCCTAACATTGTGAATGGTAATTTACCACAGAAGTAATAATAGGGATTGGTGGAACATGAAGCCTACTCCGGAAATTAATTAAAAGAGAATCACCGCTATAAATTCACACGCTTTCGGACTTAGGGGTATCAGTTAACATGTGAATGGACTGCCTCAACGGACGTGATTATAAAATGTTATATCACGGAGAACCTATCTCTCGTGTACTCGCGCTTTTTAACGAACTTAATAGCCATACTGTATCATGTAATGATAGCGGGACAGGCTTAAATCTTGAAGAAATAAATAAAAATGAATATATATTTTAATATCCCCTATGATCTTACTGCAGACCTTTCAGCTTGTAAAGCCTATCATTTTAAACATTTTGAAAAAAGGGCACCTTTTAAGACTAAGTCTCTCTTTTGGATCAAGTTTACATCCCCCATCACTGTAGTGGTCTATCTTGAGCTCAACTCATTGAAAATGACAGAGTACGCAACGTACTTTTGAAATTATTAAGATGAATGAAGAGGAAATAAAATCGGTGTTTAAAAATGGAACCTCGGCCTTTTTTAGGGTTGTTCGCTATTAACGAAATAAACTCTGTAAAAGTTGGAGAAGGTACCTGCTTCATACTTAACAATACATTGCCGTCGTCACATCACCTCAACGCAGGACATATTGGGAATTTCCGTTTATAGTGCAAAAAACGATACTGTTCATCACATAATTGATTCTTTTGAACTTAAAATTTATATTGAATAATCATTATATCACCTTATTTTTAAAACATAATAATGTAAGTTGTGTAAAACTATGTCTTACCCTGTTCAAACCTTATATTCTAATTTATGTGGCGTCTATTGTATTTATTTTCATTATATACTTTTTAAATAATGTATGTTTTTATAAACTTGTAAATATATGGGGGGGGATAGAATCACATGGGAAATAAAGTTTAATAGTTAAAAGTGAAAGTTAATTAGCAATGCTTAAAATCACAAAGTCGATTTTAATATGGTTAAACTCGTATGTATAAAAAGGTTTTTAATAAATGTTCGTACAATTTATTAAAAATGAAAATGTTTATTATAACAGGCACTGCGTGTGTTTTTCTTACATTAACAAATTTTTAAATAAAAAGTATTAAAAACCAAAATAGAAATAGAAATAAATATAATAATAAAAATAAATAAAGATAAACATAATAAAAATAAATAAATAGAATAAATAAAAAGTATAAAACAAAATAAAAAATATAAAAGAAAACATACATGTTTAATAAATATATGAGTTAAAGCAGTAAAGCAATATGAGTTAAGAGTAAACAGTAAAGCAAAAAGCATACATAATCCCACTTGGTAGTTGGGTTAACACACTTTAATATGAATGTTATGATTTACTGCTTTTAAGGTATGTAAATGTTATAAAATATATGAGTTAAGCAGTAAAGCATATGAGTTAAAGCAGTAAAAACAGTAAAAACAAAAAGACATACTAATTTCGCTTAGGTTGTTAGGTAAAACACTTCTATTGAAATTGTACTGCTTTACATGCTTTAGTGTATCTCATAGTCAATAAATATATGAGTTAAAAGACAGTAAAGCATATGAGTAAAGCAGTAAAAACAGTAAAACAAAAGTATACTAATCCCTTAGATGTTAGGTAACACTATTGTTGTATCGTAACAGTTTTTTTGGATGCGTAAAAATAAGAGGGAAAGGGACTAAACATGAGTTATAGCGTAGCAGTAAACAAAAGCATACTAATCCTTTGGTGTTAGGTAACAACTGATTTACCGATTTTTACTGATTTACTACTTTAAGGTATGTAAAGTATAATGTTTTTAATAAAATTTCGCACAATTTGTAGTAAGAATGAATGACTCATAGTATATTGATGAAAAGAATTCTTGGGTGAATAGTTTACATTGGAAATGGATCAATATTTTTCGTTCGGCGCCGTAATATTGCGGCTGCCGGGCGCACGCTGCGGCGGTTACGCGGAAAATATTGTGCCTGCGGGCGCACGCGGCGGCGGTTACGAGGTAATATTGCGCCGCGGGGCGCACGCGGGACGGTTTCGCGCGGGGCTCACCGTGCGGACTGCGGACCTCGGAAACGTTTGCGTTCACTGTCACTCAAATGTGTAAGACTTCTTTATGAATATATATTCTGTCGTGCATAAAGTGTTAGTTAAAAGACCAACCTCATAGTGAGGAAGCATCCATAGCAAGGCTTGTAATAGTACACACCAATCGATTCTCATAAAACCTTAATAACCTAGGGTAGACATCCATATTAGGGCTATTCTTAGGCTCAGGGGAGGCTTGAAAAGGCTTGAAAAAGTGGCACTCAGTTGGACTATGTGGCTCTTACTTGGCCTATGTGGCACTCAACTTGGCCAACTAGCACTTGCCACTAGCTACATATGGCACTCAGCTTGGCACCTGCACCTGGCACTCATCTAATACTCATAGAACACTAATAGAACATCACTAGATACTCCCTTACGTTGATTGGGAACCATCTAAAGTTGAACCATCAATAAATCTGAGCCATCAAATCTGAACCATCAATATAAGGCACCAACTCAAAGATGAACGTCATCAAAAAAGCTGACAAGGCCTAAAAGCTACAAGCCAAAATTTGTCCCTGAATACAAAAGGGCTTGACGCGAAAAAATTTGGGTTCTCAAAAATTGCACCCTGGAAGAACAAAAGGGTTGCCCGAAAAATTGACGTCTGCCGAAAATTTAGGGAGTGGCCAAAAATTGAGGGTTGGCCAAAAATTTGGACCCCAGGAGACAAACGGGTTGGTAGTCGGTTTGTACGTGTGTATGAAGTGTAAATGTAAGTGTAAGTAATCTATGGGTGAAGTGTAAGTGTCAATAGTGAATGTGTGTTATAAGTGTGTGCGCATGTGTGTGTGTGTGTGTGTGTGTGTGTGGTGTCGTGTGGTGTGTGTTGTGTGTGTGTGGTGGAGTGTTGTGTGTGTGTGTGGGTGTAGGGGCAGATGCGACTGCGGATGGAAATAAGTTAGGACAGATCCAAACAGGTCAGATACCTACATGACCTCATGTTACCACAGATACCTACCAAAGGCAAGGCAGTAGGTACCTGAGGAGTTCAATTTATGACCACTTATCCGCTCCAATGACCTTTAAGAAGTGGTCAATTTTTAAGAGAATGGTCAAGTTTTCAAGCCTTGATACCTTATCAAGGCCGAAAATATCAAGGCCAAGACGCGAAATATCAAAGGCCAAAACATCAAAAAAAGGGGCTAAGCCCTAAAGGGGGGGCCAAAAATAGGGGCAATACGTACAATGGTTGCTCCGCAACCGTTTGGCAAGCCCCTTCTTCGAAGGGGCGCCAAAAATCAAGCTCTCAAAAAGGTACAAGGTCAAAAAAGGTCGAGGTCAAAAAGATCAAGGTCAGTCAATGTCAAGACGAGAGAGGTCAAAAGAGAAAAAAAGGTCAAAGGTCAAAAAATGAAAAATCAGTCCAGGTAAAAGGCCAAAACTAGGGTCTATACGTACGTCTGGCAAGCGCCTTCTTCCGAAGGGGCATCAAAAAAGGGTAAAGGTCAAAAAAGGGCCAGGCCAAAAAATGTCAAGGTCAAAAAAGGTTAAGGCCAAAAAAGGTCAAGGTCAGGTAATAATTTGGCCAAAAAATTCGGTTTGCCCAAAAAGGTCAAGGTCAAAAAAGGTCAAGGCCATCCTAGATTCTGGGCGAGGGCCCTGGACACTTTCAAATATCCGGGCCGCTAATACTTTCACCCTTAAACTATTTTTCAGTTCTTATTTTTATTAATATGAGGAGAACTTTGATGCGAACCTTGAAAAGCCACCGTAACTGTAGGTTGTTTTACATCAAAGTAATATTTATTGACCGTACTCATTAACCCTTCCGATGACCCACAAATGACATTAATACAATAAAAAACCATATTAATTTATACTGAAGGGGATTTAAAACCAATGTCTATATGAAAATGATTTTATTTATTATTACAAAAATAATATTTTAATAATAATTCGTTGGAAATATTTTTAAATTTACCAACAAGGAATAACTAGAATATAGTTAATGTATAGCCAGAGGAGATACATAGTTAATATATGCATTATTTTAAGTACAAACAATACAGATGCCCTGTGAAAAGTACATAATATAATTAGGGATTTAAATTCCATTTTGAAACGACGTATGTTTTATTTTCTGAATCTACCTGTGCCTGAACGGGATGTGTTTCTATTTAAACTGTCTTTAAATCTATTCGACGAAAATGAAGCCGAAATGGGCTCGCATCCTGGCTAGAGGAACATCGGAATATTATCCACCAAATCCCTTTAATCTTATGTTATCATTATGGATTAGAGTTCTCGGATAAAAATTTATAGTCTGAAGTTTCTGATTGAATCTGGTCCAGCCTTTTACAGATCCTTCCTTCACAATCAACAAGCGAAAAAGAAACAGATATTAGAATCAAAACCAATATTCGACTCTCAACTGTTTTCTTCGCGTCAAATAGTGTTTGAACGATATCGTTTCAATGAAATCTGGTCTTTTAAAATAATTAATATAAAAGCAAAACCAGTTTTGTTTTACCTCTCGATGGCAAGCTTTCCTCTAGTATATGATTAAAATTATCTTCTCTTTTCACTTTATCTTAGTATCTGAATGCTAAGAGATGAATCCTTCCTTAGGAATTACCTAATAAAGCTTTTAGATCTACTATTTTTTGTATAGCGTTTTGATAAAGGCTTCTTTTTCATAAATGTTAACATCAGAGTTTAATATTTGACACAATTCCTTCTCCTAATTAATTTATCTGGATCAACTTTTGGGATCAAATATAAAATCAAAGGAAGCTGTTGGAGCAACTGTTGATAAGAGTAATATACAGGTTGAGGCTGTTGGAGGGGTGATAGGGGTTGTTGTAGCAGCGGTTATTGTTCTTGTTGTTGCTGTTGTTGTTGTTGTTGTCGTTGTTGTTGCTTTTGTTGTTGTTGTATGTTGAGGCTAGATACTTGTAATTATATTTTCATTTTCCTCAAAATCGTTGTAAGGTAACCACTGCCTCTTCATTATGGAGCCAAAGCAAGCTTGCTTATCAAAGAGGCTACGACTGAAAAGAGTAAAGGTAGGAACACACCTCCACCTTTCTGTAATAGTTAATCTTTTATATTTGTAAATTTTCTTACGTTACCGCAAGCAAGTTTTTATGAAATGTTCTATGACGGCAAAACTTACCTTCCTGGGGTCTGTTTAAAGTAACATTTCCTTTTTATAGAGGATTTAGACATACTTCGGCGTATACATGACGACAAATTTTTTCCTTTTTAGCAGATCAGCGTAACGTTTTTCTGAGGGGTTCAGAGTTTTTTAAAATTTTCTTATAAGAGGTGAAATAATTTGCTACTAGAGTACTCATTGTTCAGGTATGTACACCGTCTCAGCTTTGTTAGGTAAGATATTTGTACGCAGTAACCTCTCTGTGCGTGTTTTAGGAGAAGGCTTCGCAGAGTAAATAATGCGTGGAGGTAAAGAATGTAACTTCTTTATTATGCTTTAGGAACTCTTTAACGTTGAGTAGGGAACATTTGTGTGGCAACATTATTGACTTGGCTCATGTCTCCTTCTTGCCCGAACAAGAAGTAAATAACTAGCGTATTTTAAAAGAACATCACGCATATAGTTACTTCGTGATGAAAGAAGTTCTGTGTTATAAAAATTAGCAAGTGATAATATTTTAAATGATGAAAAAACACTGTAAAAGTTTCTGCTATATCCTCATTTAATTTATGCATCAAAATCGTCAAAGGATTAAATAATTTATGCCTGTAAAGCATTGAAGAGATTTGTATGATCGTATAAACCCTCATGAAATTGAATTAGATCTTGTAGTCTTAAACTTTTCCTGGTAAACACTGTAGCATGACACTATATGATTTTCACAGAATTTTGTTCGAAAAATATGTTCTCTTTAAAAAATATTTAATCTGTTCACCACCCGGCATACCTGTAGGACCAGATACAAAGACACGTAGCAGGAGTACGGAACATAATATAACAGTCCATCAAATAAGTTGACACGCCAATCACAAGGAATAAGAAAATGGCCTTCACTTATGTCATAAATTTGCCTTTAAAATAAAAAAACTTGTTTTTTCCCCGCTTTTAGCCAAAGAACTTATTTATCCTAAAGAAAAAGAGACTTGAATCAATAGATCAATATATCAATAGATCACGGATGGACAGGAGATGGTGCTGGGAGGGTGGTTTTGATTTACTGATTTACTGCTTTAGGGTATGTAAAACATAAAAATTTTAGTAAAAAAAATATATTTTTAAACAAAAATAAAGTTTTATACAAAAAAACTGACTTGAATCAATAGAACTAATAGATCCAATAGATCATGGATTTGGGCAGGAGGGGCTGTGAAGGGTGGTCTGATTACTGAATTTACTGATTTAAGGGTATTAAAAACGTCAAATGTTTACGTTGTAAACAACAATTCACTTTACATAAACTAAAAACAGAAACACGTTTGCGCTCTCGCGACGGTTTCACGCTGGATCAAGACTGCGGGTGCGCGCGCCGGTTCGGGGCCTACTGACGGAACCTGCCTCGCAGGGGTCCTCAAACACCCAAACCACCATCATTGACTTCTAACAGAGTTTAATGAGATAATATACCACACTCATCTGCCCAGACCAGTAACTATTTTACCTAACTATTGAAAACCACTTTTCCACCCACAACTCCAACCTTCATCAGGTCTCAAGATCCGTTTCGCTTTCTGTTCTATCGTAACGATCCAAATTTCACTCAGCCTTCCTATATACCTATGACATTCCCATCCATTTCTAGAGGACCCTCTGCCAGGGGGGGTACCTGACATCGCCTTTAACGACTTATAGCCATCAATATTCGAGATCTCAACGGCTTCAAAACATATAATCAATAAGACTTCCAATATTGTATTATTATACAATATTTAACTAACTCAGCACCGCACCGGACCAGCACCGGTGCCGAGGCCAATCCGACTCTGACTCTGAATCCTACTTACTCTTTCCTCCTCTAATAATCATCTCTTATTCTTAACCAAAACCTATGCTACGAACATTTCCTAATTTTTAGGGGGCAGCACCCCTCCCACCTCCAAATTATATATCATATTAATTACTCTTCGTCCGAGGTTAATGGGCACCCACATAGCGTGCCTCCAAATTTTAGGACGATACGATAACTCTAACCCGGGTAGATATATAGGTATATATATATATATATATATATATATTATAGTATATATTATTTATATATACTATATATATAATATATATATATATATAATATAATATTATAATATAAATATATATATATATATATTTATTATAAACGCAAAAAAGAAAAAAGTATTTCACGGCTCGATCTGAAGGTTGGCACACGCCGAATCCGGAGAGATACTACTGAGGGATTTCGATTTGTCTTGACACACGGCAAAAAGTTCATCGAAATGGCGAAGGGCAAAGGGGCAAGAATCAATGAGAAGGGAAAGGATAGAAATTAGAACGTTTCTTACGAAAGCCAAACTGAAGATCAGAGATAAAATTATAACTTTAGTAGATAGAGACGAAATAGTTTGACCATAGCAGAGTGCAAGCTCGGAATGACAAGTTTTGAGAACCACGGAAGGAATATTATTAGGACAGTACGCTTTGTTAGTATTAATCTAAGAGAAAGAGAGAGAGAGAGTGAGAGAGAGAGAGAGAGAGAGAGAGAGAGAGAGAGAGAGAGAGAGAGAGAGAGAGAGAGAGAGAGAGAGAGAGAGAGAGAGAGCGGAAATAACGAAAATAAGAAAAAATTACAGTTAGAATGTGACAGGAGTAGCCCAGAGGAGGAAAGGGTTTAACAGACTTATGATGAGAATTGGAAGTTGGGAAAAGGTCTAGAGTGTTGGGTTCATCTCCAAGACGATCAGGCATACAAGTAGGAAGCTACACTAACTGCTCGAGATCATTCTGGATAGAGAAATGGTAGTCAAGTTTACCAGCTCTCCTTGGAGAGTTAGAGAAAGGCCATTGGCTGTGATGAACGTTAAAATCACCAAGAATGAGGATTTCAAAGATAGGAGAAGAAGAGAGAATATACTCTGTTTGGGAGTTTAAATAATCGAAGAAATTATTTAAGTCATTTGAGTTAGGGAGCAGATATACAGAACAAATGAAATTAGTAGTAGATTGACAGGATAGCTTTAGGCAAAAGGTAGAAAATTCAGTAGCACCTAAATCAGAGATATCAGAACAAACAGCATTATTGTGCACATAGGCACAACAACCTTCTTAGGCAGAAAATTGGGGATAAGGACAGTAGCAGAGAAGAGATTGAGTTTGTTATCAGAGCGCTCATATAAATGAGTTTCTGTTAATATTTAGAGATGAGGTTTAGAGCAGGAGAGGTGATGCTCATCAAAGTGGAAATTAGAGAAAAGACATAGAATATTGCAGAAAATTAATGAAGAACGAAAACTGCATCATAATAGGCCTGCAATTTAGTGACGGCACCAGCGCCACCACAGAAGGAAATCAACTCCCAATGGTGATGGTGGAGGGGCTATTTTTATAAACCGCCTCGTTGATGCTATTTTGATTTTATTTTTTAAAAGGAAAGTATTGACTGTAATAGTATTTATGGTGTGTGAATAAAGGAGAACCTACACCATATGTACGAATATATATATATATATATTAATATTATATATATACTATTATTATATATATATATATATATATATATATATATATATATATATATATATATATATATATATATATACATATATATATATATATATATATATATATAATATTATTATATTATATTATATATTATATATATATATATATATATATATATATATATATATATATATATATATATATATATTATATATATATATAAACATATATAA
This sequence comes from Trachelipus rathkii, assembly GCA_015478945.1. Lineage (NCBI taxonomy): Eukaryota > Metazoa > Arthropoda > Malacostraca > Isopoda > Trachelipodidae > Trachelipus > Trachelipus rathkii. Next base: position 25,939 of record JABUQX010138523.1, read on the forward strand.
ATCTATATATTTAATTTAAAATTATTTCAATCCGATATGACATAACATTCGAGTCTTGTACCATATTCTAATGCAATTTTATATATATATATATATATATATATATATATATATATATATATATATATATATATATATATATATATATATATATATTATATTTTTATTAAATGTTATATTATATTATATTATATATAATACATATATATATATATTAAATATATATATATATATATATATATATATATATATATATATATATATATATTAAAAAAATTGCATTAGAATATGTACAAACTCTTGTTGCAAATCATAACAGTTGAAATAATTTTTAAGATTAAATATATATATATATATATATATATATATATATATATATATATATATATATATATATATATATATATATATATATATATATATATATATATATATATATATATATATATATATATATATATATATATATATATATATATCAGAGGTGGGCACTTCCGCTCTTTAGTCCGCTAGTCCGCTAGTCCGCTCCGAGCGGACTACCAGAATAGGTGCGGACTAGCGGAGGTGCGGATACGTCAGGAAATTAGCGGACTTGCACGTGCGGATCAAAAAAAGTTTCCGCTCTTTTGTTCCGCATCTTTTTTAAAAATGAAATTATAGTTTGCTTATCAAGAATTCTTATTGGTTATAATAAAGAAATATATTTTATTTTAAGTTTATAACTAATTATACTTTTTAGTCTAAGACATTGTTTTTTTAATAATTAAACTTCCAAAACCAATCTCAACCTCCTTAAAGGTACCATATATAATAAATAACATTTAAATTGATTTTATAGACTGAATGGCTATTACCCTCATCTATAACTTTAACTAATTATATTATTACTATAATAACTAGGCAATATCTAAATCAATTATGTGTAAAACCTAATCATATACAGTATATATATATATATATATATATATATATATATATATATATATATATATATATATATATATATATATATATATATATATATATAAAGCATATATATATATATATATATATATATATGTATATATATATATCATAATATATATATATATATATATATATATATATATATATTACATATTATTATTATTATTATTATTATTATTATATATATATTATTATTATTATTATTATTAGATATCTATTATATATATATATATATATATATATATATATATAATATATATATTTATTATATATATATATATATATATATATATATATATATATATTATATATATATTATTATATATATATATATATTATTATTATTAGTATATATATATATATAATATAATATAATATAATATAATATAATATAATATAATATAATATATTATATTATATTAAAATACGAAATAATATAATATAATATAATTATATATATATATATATATATATATATATATATATATATATATATATATATATATATATATATATATATATATATATATATATATATATATATATATATAGATATATATTATTATTATATATATATATATTATTATATATATATATATATATATATATATATATATATATATATATATATATAAATATACATATATATATTATAACATATTTAAGCAAGTGCGCTTATAAAACTGCACCTCTACATAAATATACACTGTGAAATCTCATGTTTGCAACATGAGATTTGCAGTATATCACTTCGATGCAGCAAGATTTCGGTACGCATGTTCGTTTTTATTCTACTGAATTTTTGGTATTTAAAGTTTTTACCAAGCATTGTTGTGCCTTATAGCATACGTTTGTGCTCCTGTGCAAGTGGTGAGTGCTGGAAGCGAACTAACACCAGCACTCCTCTCAGCAAGGACATCTTTCCCTTTCAGCATAGACAGGATTGGGTGAACTTGTTCATAAAATTCAATACACCTGTCCCTAGTTCTGCTGCTTGTAGAGCGAATATTTAGTATTGGTGGGGATATTTTAAGGGCAAAGAGGACTACCTTAATTGCTTTTAATTTTGAGCAGATAATCTTTTTGAAACGTAATATGGATCTCTTGTCCTTTGAAGAAGACATTGAGGAAGAAGAGGAAAATATTGAGATTTTGTAAATATTCATTCAATTTTTCATATAATATTATAAATGAAATTTTTTTTGTAAGGATATATATATATATATATATATATATATATATATATATATATATATATATATATATAGTTATATGATATATATATATATATATATATATATATATATATATATATATATATTGAGTTATATATATGTATATATATATATATATATATATATATATATATATATATATATATATATATATATATATATATATATATATATATATATATATATATATATATATATATATATATTCTTTAGTATTTAATATTAAAACCTTTTGTGAAGTCGCACATTATTAGCGGAAGGCGGACGTGCGGACGTGCGGACTTGCGATGGCGGAAGTTTGATGGTCTGAATAGGTGCGGAGGAGCGTTAGCGGACTACGTTTTCTCGAGGTGCGGAGGTGCGTTAGCGGACTACCCATAAATGTGCGGGGTGCCCACCTCTGATATATATATATATATATATATATATATATATATATATATATATATATAAAAGCATACTATATATATATATATATATATATATATATATATATATATATATATATATATATATATATATATATATATATATATATATATATATATATAAATTTGTTGCATATCAAGTTTGTGGAAAATCCAAGAAGAGAATTAATATCAATTTGGTGGGAAACATCCCACTGTATATTAAATGAACAAAAAACTGAAGGTATCTACACAATATGACAAATAGTATTTATATAAACAAAAAACATTATACTCCAATAAAAAAGCATTATATTAGCATATATTACAATAAAAATTATATATAATAAAAATTGTAAATACAATTTATGATTTAAGTTGTAAAACATATTAATAAGTATTGAAAAATATAAAAGTTGCACCATATTTCAATTTTATTTTATTTCTTTTTCAAATAAAACACTTTTTATGTTAAACTATTTTATTGCAATTAAACTTTTCTTTTAGGAGTCCAAATAATAAAATAAAATTCTATAATATGAGGTTTAGCGAAAGGCGTTTTCAATGCTTTATCTACACTCAATCCATGTACTACTGTATTCTACAGAGCTTTATCCATATAGGTCCTAGCATCAAGGTTGTAGAAAGGTTGTTCAATCTTGATAAAAGTAAAAGATCCCCATTCTCCTTAACACCTATCGAATGAACTGAATAGTACATTTTAGCAATAGTTTCTTATACTCAAATAACGCAATGATGTAAAAAGTAAGTAGAAATATTATCACCCTGCGACGTTGACATTTCATCGACCTAAAGCTGCAACATTAAAGCATAGCAATCATGTCTCTGTCATGCGGAAATATCCACTTCGAACAATGTTGCAGAGTGATATCATATAGCCTAGGTCGTTATATCGACTTCGGGTTGTGACCTTACAGTAACTAAAAATTGACATGTTATTAAGACGTGGCAGTGTAGGGCATATCTTAACCATTCCAGAGTCATTCTCTTGCAGTCATAGTGATATTTTCCACTCAATCTGTGGCTATCAGTGAAAAAAAACTGAAACTACTACGCTAATTTAGAATTTTCTGTAAAACATTTTTCACTTTTAGTAAAATGCATTTTTTAAAGCCACAGTTTGGTTTAATGATTTCTCCATAGGCTAACATGGGATTTGAAGTATCCAATATAGATGGTACTCAATAATGTTAAGAAATTGTACTTCACAATGTCACATATTAATAACATTATCATCTTACGTTACACGTACCATTAACCGAGGGTCAAAATTCTTTCAATTATATATTTTTATGTGTTTTATGATTCTGCTGGCAAAAAAATTTCAAATTTTTGTGTGTATTTTTGAATAGAATTTTTAATGTTTGAAATAGTAATTTGATTTCAATTCATTCGAATTTTTCATAATTTAAAAGATGTTTTTTTCTTGCATAAAATTTGATGAAAACAAAAAAAAAAGTTTAAAATTATGACAAATTTCAATTTTGCATTGGAGAAGAATATTTCAAATGATAATGAACAACTTAAGTTTACTTTTAAAATATAACCAGTTAAAAGTTATTTGATTGGTTTATGGTTCCCAAACATACAATGTTTAATGCGGTTCTTTTGACCTTAATTTGTTCACATGATTGTCAGTGCCACGTATTATATCCATTCTTCATATATGTCACTGATTGGCTTAAATAATATGCTAACGACTTTATCTATCCAAATCAACGGCATTATTTTTATTCATTTTTCTAGAATAAATTTTCCTCATTTTTTACTCCATGAATAAAGTTTGAGCAACTCCGATCCTCAACCCTTTTTGCAACACACCAAAACAAAAACATCTTTTCTTTCTTCACTGTGAAAGGAGAAAAACTCCTCCAAATTTATATCGATAGCTGTCTTTAAACATGAAAGTTTTAAATAATAAAATGGAGATAAAAAGTTTTTAGCGTCAATCAGTTTTTAATTTAAGCACCAGTCTCTTTCTACTAATATTTTAATAGTATGATAAAATAGTCTATCAATCTTGCCTTTGATCTTTAACTTTCTATCTCTCTCTCTCTCTTCTCTCTCTCTCTCTCTCTTCTTAATTGCCTCCTTTCTTGTTTTCCTTTATCTATCTATTATTTTATTAATCTGTCCATCTACTTTATATATATATATATATATATATATATATTATATATATATATATATATATATATATATTATTATTATATATATATATATATATATATATATATATATATATATATATATATATATATATAGAGAGAGAGAGAGAGAGAGAGAGAGAGAGAGAGAGAGAGAGAGTAATTGAAGGTTAAAAGGTTAAATACATATTGCCATGTTTGATATATAATTGCGCTTGATAAATTCCATTTAGTCATTTAGGCCATTTTGAAACACACGCTCCTGATATACACATGACGTTTTCGGAGAGAAAAAGAAGCGCACATTTCATGAACTTTTCTTCTAAACAATCAAGAAATGAATTCATTAATAATTTTTGCCTTTTTTTTTTTTTTTTTTTTTTTTTTTTTTTTTGATTTTTTTTGTTATTTTTCTTTTTTCTTTTTTTTTCACATTGCTTTCTCCTTTTTTTTTTTTTTTTTTTTTTTTTTTTTTTTTTTTTTGCAAAATAAATGATCGATTGGCGAACGATGGAACAATTTTAGAATATATTAACTCCGAAGATCGAAGGGCTTCATCTTGGCTTCGTACGAGTTCTTCTTTTGAGCTTCCTTTGGCTCCTGCGGATCTCTTCTCACTATAAGGTCTTGTTGGGGGGGGCTCTGTTTGGACTATTTTTAAGGTCTGTTTGGGGTCTGTTCCGATATTTTTTTGAAGCTTCAATTACTGTTCGGGTCACTGAATTTTACGTAACTTTTTTTCCGTCCACGTCTTCACTGTGGTCAGAAAATGAAAATTAATGACTGAATTTGCCTCTTCGCTTATATTAGTATGATTATTTATTATTATTATTATTATTATTATTATTATTATTATTATTATTATTATTATTATTATTATTATTATTATTATTATTATTATTATTATTATTATTATTATTATTATTATTATTATTAAAATATATATTATTATTATTATTATTATTATTATTATTATTATTATTATTATTATTATTATTATTATTATTATTATTATTATTATTATTATTATTATTATTTAAAAAAATATATATTAGCTTTAGTTTTATAAATCATGTATATTTTACTTCCAAATTTCTAAGTATTTCTTTTTTGTTCTGGAAATAATTATTTTAATATTATTCTAAAGAATAATTTTCAAGTAAAATGAAAAAGGATATTTATATTTTTTTCTGAACCCTTTTTGTTCTTTAACTTGGGATATTTTCAGTATAAAAATTTTGAATGGAGAATATATTTGAAATTCAATATAATAAAAATTTAAATTAAATACTATTTTAATTGGTATTTCAAAATATACTGTTTAAGGAAGACTACATTAAATTTTATGTTATTGTAGGGTTTATAGCTTTTTAATACATAAGACCTTTTCAATTTTTAGGTTTTGAAGATCACATGACTATTAGAGAGTTTTGAAACTTGAGGAAATATTCTGAAGGGTTGTTTTACTGTGTTCCGATTGGAAGTGTTCATTGGTTAAAATCTTTGTTGATGCGTCGTAGATATTCTATTGATGGTGTGTCTAATAAACTTCGTTGTACAATCATATTCAAGGCAAAGGAATTG
>JABUQX010138524.1:0-5000 GCA_015478945.1 Trachelipus rathkii
CCGTCAACTTATCAAACGACAGAATTGCATTGTCTTTAAGAGTGGATAAAGAATGATTAGTCTATACCAGCTTGTGTTATTTAATTTAGATTTATAACTATATATATAATATCATTTTACCTTTCTCCCTTTTCTCTTCATGTACTAATTATTATTAATTATAGTGTATTTAATATTATGCGCCGCTAATCGTTTTCGACATCCATTTTAAATTTAAAATCTTTAAAACTTGACTAAGTATCTACAATATTATAAAACAAGTAAATTAAATATAGTAAGTAATTTACTTCTATTTAAAAATCTAACATTATTTAAACCTTTTATATATTACTATTATGAATAATAATCATCAGAAACCGATGCACTTTATGTATGGTATCAGCCAGAGCACGTATATGGCGGTTCAGGCCTAGACATATAATAATATAAATAATATATAATTATTAGTTACACAAACTTACACTATTATTATTCAATAAACGCAAATTAAATAATCGGGCAATTAATTTTGAGAACTATTTAGAAAGTACTGATATAGAAATCAAATCAGGTTAAATGAACTAGTTTATTGAGATGTTAAAAATTAGAAACACGCCAGATTATGTCAAATAAAGGAAAATAATTGATTTATTACAATTAATTTCTTTTTTAACATGCAATTGAGTACATGGAGATTACCTACTGGTAAAGAATAATAATAAATAAGATAGAGAAGAAATTATAAATATAATATATATCTATATTATTATAATATATATATATATATAATATATAACTATTAATATTTATTTATATATTATTATATATAAACTATATATATTATATATATATTAATATTATATATATTTAATATATATATATATATTTTAATATATATAATTATATATATATATATAATAATAATTTTAATATTAATTAATATTATTATAATTAATATATAATATATATAATATTATTATATTATAAATATATATAATATATTAATTATATATATATAATAAATTAATATATTAAATATATATTAAATTAAATATTAATTATATATATATTATATATTATTATATTAATATATTTATAATATATAATTATATATATAAATTTATATATAGTCTAAATAAATAATTATGGTTATATATTTGATATTGGTAAGCGTAAACCTTGTACGTATTATTGTTTCAAAACACTTGTGATAAATCCACCGGCGTCATAGCACCTCTCTATTAAACCCTTATAAGATTAGAGAGTGATTCAAAGAGATTACTTGTATAATAACAGCTCAAATTTATATTACTCCCAATGAAAACACTGCAGATGCCCACGTATACATAAAACACACCGAGGCCATGATTTCAGACACGTAAATCAGTACAGAAACATCTGACTATGTAATATGGTTAATTTTTTCCAAATACCGTTCTCATCTATAGATAATCTCTTAAAATTTTGTATATTATTAACCTGTCCTACATGCAACTATAATTTGGTATTATTAATATATATATATATAAATTAAGGATATTTTATGTAATTGCTCCCATCACAGGATGAAATTATTAATTAAGCCACAAATTAGGATTTACTTAATAGTGGCGGAGAACCAGCACATTTTAAAAAAAAGCATTTTATAAACCGTTAAAATGCCTTATGTATACCAATGTAATATGAGCCAAGACAAACAATTAATAATTTTCTTGACAGAAAAACCTAGTTTGGCGAAAAGAGCAAGAGGAATAAAAGATGGTCGCAACCAAGATACTTTTTTTATTAAAATAACGACGTTTGAGAGCTAGCAGAATATATGATTAAATTAATTATCGTTTCCTATACATCAAATAGGAATTAATACGCTAGTTAATCATACTCTAACATCAAAAGAAGCATAGCATTGGTATTAAAAAATAAACCTTATATAATACAATTGCAATCTTAACTGGATTGCTACTTTATCTATGATGTAATACTATTATTCATATTGCTATATCACACACACACTCCAATATACACCAAACACCTACAAACACACCTACACACAAACACCTATATTAATAAAGTATTATATATATATATAATAAAATATATATATAATATATATATTATATATATATATATAATATATATATATAATTATATATATATATGTATATTATATATATATATATTTATATAAGTATAATATTACAATATTTGTTAAAGATAGTGAATATATTTAACAAATAATATATATATTAAATATAATAATATAGATATTTATAAATATATATAATAATATATACAAATTAAATATATTATTTTATATATATTATATAAATATATATATAATATATATATATATTAATATATATATTATATATATTATATATATATAAATATATATAATATATATAATTATATATTAATAATAATATATAAATATAATATATAATATAATGTTAAATATATACTATATAGTATATAAATATATATTAATATATATATATGATATATTAATATATATATTTATATATTATATATATATAATTAATATTTATATATATATTATATATAATATATATCACACTACAAAATAGATTCGGAAGCAGGGAGCTATTATAACTTTAAAGGCATATATAAAAGCCCGCACACCTCCAGAATTTCCGTCAGCCCTCCAGATTTTTATGCCCGAACCTGCTCTACGCACACTTTCACACTGTTCCTCAGGGAGCCCGCGGTGTTCACTCATGAGTTGTCGGCAAAAAGCGCGATATGTAAAAGAGCGGGTCACCCACTGTAGTAACATACAGTACCTAATTTAGGTACAGGGAACCTAATTAACAGGTTGTAACTTTTCGAGGGTGTCTTGTATATACCATATTATTTCATCTTCTTGACACCTGACAACCTCCTCATCTTTTTAATTCGCTATACCTAAAGGGTCTTGAAGTTTTTTTTTTTTTTATTTTTTTGGTAATATATAGTTTATAATATTTATTTATTCTGCCTTCCTGAATAACCATAAGGCTTCCTCCTTTTTAATCTTTATTCTAAATGGTGTATATCTCTCTTACTTATTCCCATAGTACAAATATATTCTTCAGTTCTCGTATTTATGTCTCCTCTCCGGTCTATAATAAATTATCGATTATTAAATTCTATCTCACGCGCGTCCTCATCATTTTTTGGACAATGACGTCATATTGTCTGATTCCACTTTATTTAAATCTTTCTTTCGGGAAATTAACTTTGAAAGGTATAATAGGACCATTACCTTCAACATACTGGGGGAAATATGAGACAGATTGGAGAAATGAGAGTTGGGAGAAATAACAAAGTGAAGCTCAATTTTCTTATCATTCATATTCCTTTTGCTAACTATTTATTAAATTGCAACCACCCTCTTCTCCAAATTAGTCCCTCGGTACACATAATTCTTTAATTATTTTTTTTCTTTCCTTTATTTCTATTAATATTACCTTTAAATTCCTTCAAATTTCTTTTTCTTAATATAATTGAGTTTTTCTTTAATTTTTCTTTAATTGGAGTTATTAAAGCAAGCGAAGAATTTGCCGTGCTCGTTTAAGTTAGGTTATGGTGAAAACGAATGTGGACAATCTGAGGATACAGAATCTAAACTACATTAAGCTTACCCGAAAAGAAATTTAGTATATAGAATAGGCGGTATATGTCTAGAACTCGAGAAATTGCACTTATACTAAATTCTGGACGGGAAGGACAATTAAAAGGACGTGGCAGCGGTATAGGGAGTTTCAAATAACGAGCGAGTACCCATATTTCTTTACAGAGCTTCACACCCGTTTTAATCTTATTAAGGAACGCATTTTAATTGGCGCGGCGTGATCTCCAAATCACTTCTTTCTCTTGTGTTTAGGATATCTGGCCTATGTTTGTCCTTCTCTGTGGTGTAAATTAGAGAAAATGCAATCTAACTTTGGACAGATTTAATATAACAGCCTTTGTATACGTAAGCGTCATAAGTGTATCAATAGAGAGGAGATTATATCTATGGAATTTGCCACTCGCTTGCTATGAGACAAATCGTGATAACAGAGAGATATATTACTCAGTATTAGGTTGACTATACCTTTGGGATCAATAATCAAAGCTATATATTGACCTCAGGGAGGGTATTAAGCACTGCACTCACGTTACACCTAGGGCTTATACAAGCTCACCCTCCTATTGGGGTATTTTCACTTCTACTATTTATCGTAATATAACTTATGATACTAAATGCATTTCTTTCAAGTTCCACTATAAATACATTATACTAGAGCTATCGGGTTGTAATAGAGATAAGCGAGACTTTTTCTCATATATTTTCTCTGTCAAATAGTGGTGTTCCTCAGGCGTTTCGTCTTAAGTCTCCTACTTTATTTCCCACTTTTCATAAAATGATCTTCTCAACCTGCAACATCTAATCTATTCCACCAGCATCCAAGTTGACTCGACCGATTCATTCTTCAAATCTCATTTCAATTCTCTTCCATCTTTAACTTCTCGGAATTGCCTCTCGGTCTTATATCTTCTGATTCTAATTACTCACAGTCTAATAGAACTTTCGGGTGGGGTCTTATTCTTCAATCTTGTGAATTTCAATGTCTTTAAAAACATAACATTCTTCAATCTCCCTTCTAAAAATACCTTCTAACTTTCCTATCTCTTTTGAAGGTTCTCTCGTCTCTCCTGTTGACAATATAATCCTTGGCCTTAACATAAACAAAAAATAATCTTGGAAACCTCACAATCTAAAACGGTTGCTAGGGCGGCCTCAAAAGAACTGGGATTCTGTTTAGGACTGCGAGATTTTATTTCCCTCCTCAGTACTCATCTATTCAAGTGGTTGCTTATCGGCTTGTATAGAGTACTGTTTTCATATCTGGAGTACTGCTTCACCCGGCTTTTGGACAGGGTCGAGTCAAGAAGCTCAAAAGTTATAAACTGTTTATCGTTTATGCTATGTTAGTGAATGCAATTTCACTGACCCTCATTATCTTGCGGCGCGA
>JABUQX010138525.1:0-7500 GCA_015478945.1 Trachelipus rathkii
TGTATTCTGCGACATTGCTTAAGGAGTTGCATCTCACGAACAGGAATTGTATAGATCATCGAAATTGAGATACTTATAACGAAAGCGCAAATGAAAGTTATTTTTATTATTACTATTAAAACCATAGTTACTCGTTCTTTTCACACCTTTATTATTCTTTGGATCATTATTAATTTTTCATTGTTGGATGAAACTGAATAACAAAAGTTAGCAAAAAATAAAATATTTGAATGAATATACAGAACCCACTACAAGACACTTGACAAGAAGCTATATGCTATGTTGAAAACGTATTCTAGTGAAAGGTGGAGCAGAGCTCCGTATGTTATAATGTCGCCCAAAAGATGTTTAGATTCCACGTAGGAGTTTTAGTCTGTTAAGGAATGCGAATAAGGAGCCACTGTTGAAGTGGAATGATTCTGTTAAGACATGTAATTTGTTCGGTGGTGGAAAGGATCAAAGGGTGGGGAAAAAGCAATAGAGGACGAATTTCAATGTTTGCACTCTACTATGAAGTGTTGGATTACAGAGTATGAATCTTGACAGAAGTGGAACTTGGGAATTGGATTTCTAGAGAGAGACCTTGAATAAGATTGGTTTGGTCAATTCGGAGCTGCGACAGAATAACTTATATGTTAGAAGGTTTCATCTATTAGATAACAATCATTTACCTATTTCATGTTTTATTCTCAATTTTTGGCCCATGTAGTTTCTCATGTCCTTCCAGTTTGACACGATACCTTGACAGAGTGCTGACGGGAGAAGTCAGTAGGTGAGAAATTGAGAATAGGTGTTGGGAATACCATGAACTGCTGGGGTAAAGGAAGGATGCCAATCTGATTTCTTTGGTAGCCCCTCCATTGCTAGAAACCTCAACACGGAAAGGGATCCAGCAGAGTTGAACAATGTTCTCTGCGACAATGTAATAGTTGGAAAAGTTTTGATGGCGAAGACATGCAGAACGCTGGCTGAATTAGAGTAAAGATAAGATGTCTTAGTTAAGGATTAAATTATTGTTTTCAAAATATTGCTACTAACTAGTTCGAATATTAAGGTCTTAGGAGAAGGGCGAGCGAAAGGCTGCAGATACACCAGCACTTTCTACATTTTAAATTTGCTCGTGATTACTGATGTCAATCTACTGGGAATTTCTGAACGAAACTGGAAGAATGCTTTCAATAAAACTATACTATAAGATGGCAGTTTGGAGAGGGAAGCAAATTGAACGAGTTAGAAACAACTAGGGCATATAATATTCCGTCATGCATAATACCTTTGGGGATTATGCAGGAACCGTGCCATGCTGTGTAACTTCAGGGTCATAACAAAATACGGTTTTTGAGGAGCCGTTGGAGTTGGGGAAAAAGTTTTTATTAGAAACTTTCCATACCGTAGAAATAATTGTAGAATTGACAGTTGAAGTATGTGCCTTAGAGTAATAATTGCGCGTTTAGCGGTTAATTCGACGAGATTTTCTTGCAGTGAGGTCATACATTTTCATGTTGGTTGCTTGGATGTTGTCTATAGTTATTTTATCGGTCAGTCTGCGCACCCTCTTGGTCACAAAGCTGCTAGTCACTGAGTAAAGACCCTTGGATACATAAATTTGGATTTAAGGAATTTTGTAATTTAATATATAAAAATAAAAAAAATACATACTATATATTATATTATTATACTATATATATATATATATATATATATCATATATATATATATATATATATATATATATATATATATACTATATATATATACTATAATATATATATATATATAGTATATAATCTTATATAATAAATTCTATATTTTAAATTTAGTCATGTTACAGGACCCATGGCTACAAAAGAAGCGGCCACACTGGGCTGAAAAATTTAGCACCATGGGAGGGTCCTGCGCACATCATATGTTTCAAATATCACGCCGAAGATAATTGAATGGCGAAACTGATATTCACGTCCCAATCAAAAATAAATAATAACTATATTAAAATTGTATAAATAGTCCTAATATTACATAACAAATATCGATGTTTAATAAAGAAATTCAGCTTCTTCAGAACGAACAAAGAAAAATAGGAGTTTACTGCTAAAGTGGGCAATGACTTCAGATAAGTATGGGATAATCTTTTAGGCTCGTTAAATCAGGACCGTAAAGTAGGAATTGACGACGTGCGAATAGGGTCCAGTTGTAACAATCGATGAAGATATGCCGCATCCAAATTGCGGGATGTGGCGACGGCAAAAATTTGCAAATGGGAGGGTCCCGTGACATAAAGAGACTGTGAGTGATATTGGTGTGGCCAATACAGAGGCGTGCAATCACCTCGTGTAAGCGCTTTCGTCTGTGAGAGGAAAACCACTCACCAATACTAGGCTTTATGTTTCTGAGCTGAGTTTTGCTCCCCGCTGGCATCACTCGTTCCCTGCATCACACTTGCCTCAGATCGAAGCCTTCGTCGGAGAGTAGGATGGTATCCATATGTTTGATGGTGATGGCGCCTTGTCCGAATGTGCATCCGGGAAGCTCTGGACACAACTCCGTATAAAAGGGGCAGCTAATTTCGGCTCTCTCTCGCGATTATTGCCAGTTACCCCTACATGAGAGGGGGTCCAACATAAATAATTTCGTATATCTTACGGGAGCAGAAGCAGCCTAAGAAATTGTACAGTGGATACCATTGCGTTTCTAGAATAAGGGGTTTTAAGAGCTTCTAATGCGCTGAGCGAATCTGAATAAATGACGAGAGTGATCTTGGTTAAGGATTAGAATTCGAAAAAGGGCAATCATTATAGCCATTATTCTGCGTAAAAATTAAGAGCATAAGGGGGAGGGTATGGGAGAGGTTGCGATCAGGAAAGACAGCAGATGCGCCCACACTGTCTCCTATTTTTAGAGCCGACAGTAAACACTGGAGTAAATTTAACTCGTGAACTAACGGAATGAGACCTGGAGATGCTTTTTAACACGGGTAGCTAAGGTGTGCATACGATTTGGAGAGAGAGGTCAGGGATATAGTAAATGTGGAGCGGGGAAAGCCACAGGTGTGTACTTCGTCGTATTAGAGAAAGGCAAGAGCACCTTTTATGCATAAGGGATGTTAGTGAAATTAAAGAGATGTTATGACGTCTTTTCATGCAAATTGGCCGTTAAATAGAATTCTGAGGTATCCTGCCCAGAATCGGTGGTCTGAGCAGACTGTTTTGGGGTTTGAACGAGTAACTTGTACACATGAAAGGATCGGCGTCACATTGGATTCCACTTCAAGGTCACCGGGGGGACGCATCGGAAGGATCCAGCTGGAGATACGGATCCGCTCGTTTTTGAATGGGATGTAAAACAGTGGTAAGTACGTGTTTATTGAGCGCCTGAACATATACTGCACAGCCATAGTCCAGTTTCGATCGACATTGGGCTTTGTAAACGAACGTACATAAAGGGACTATGCGGATCACACCACACGAAATTTTTGGAGATTTTGATGCGCAGAGATATGAACGCAAAAGTCACAGCCACGCGATGACAAGTTGTTTTCTAGCAGTTAATATGCGGTGATATTGCTAGGTGGTCATCTAGAATGAGGTCTAGAAATTTGACTTGTGAGATATAACGGAATGGGCGAACCATATAGAGTTTATGGAGGTGGTCTGGAAGAAAGGGTGGCAGGTTCTCGATTCCTTTTTTTCTTTAAAAAGCACTTGCTGCAGTTATTGGATGGAGATAAATGAAAGCCATAGGGATGTTACCCCATTGTGTAAATATTTCTCAATAGTAGCTGAAGTTTGCCGTTCGAAGAAAAGGCATACCTGGCAAGGTTCATCAACATAGAAGATGAAAATGTTGACCGTCGCTGGGATAGAAATAACGATGTCATTAAATCCGAGGGCAAATAGTAGTACACTTTGAACACTAACTTGCGGAACGCCTTCATTCAGAATAAAGTGGCGTGACAGAATAGAAGAGCACCGAACCTGGATGGATTTGTTTGACAGAAGGCATTTAATGAAAAGAGGGAGTTGTCCGAGGAAACCGAGCGAATGGAGTTTAAGGAGATTACCAATCTCCACGTTGTGTCGTAAGCCTTTTCAAGGTCAAAGAAGCCAAGACCATCTCCAACCAGTTGAGAAGGTTTCCCGGGATGTCAATGGTCTAGTTTTTAACAAGGGTCTCCGCGGTCGAAACGATTTTGCGGAGAAAACCAAACTGGAAAGTTTGAAAAAGGCTTGGCGACTCTCCAGAACAGGTAGAAGGCCTGTCTGCAAACCATTTTCTCCATTAATTTAAAGGTAATGACAGGGCAGCGAAATTGGTCTTTGGTTTGTCCCGCCAACTTCGGATTTTTTATCTCAGGATTTGGGGGATAGGAATTAACCAAAAAGCTGTAGTCCAAATTAAGATGGAAAAGAAGATTTCGATCCAGAATTCTGTTATATAGATCCACAAAAATGCTCATACCGAGGGGATGGATATGGCGGATGCATGTTAAACGAAATTCATGTCTGTGACTCAGAGACGTCTTTTGCTATTTCGCTAGTGCAGTTTTGATACCTGCAAGTGTAAAAGACGGTTGTAGGTATGACCTTCCCCTTTCGCTGTTGAAAAGTCTGGCAGTGCAAGTGTTGTAATCTCAATTTTTGAAGGCTTCAGGATAGCGGAAAGAACTTGAGTGGCTAGAAAACTATAACTTATTGCATCTGAAACAACAGCAGGATAGCGGAGATCGAATGTCAAGTCATATGCACCCTAACGGAGGACTGTGAAGTGGAGATTGTTGGAGACGAGAAAAAATAATTGTGTGTAATTTCGCACACTATAAAGGAAGGGGAGTTGTGGAGTTATACAGTCGAAAATGTAAGTTCAAAAAAAATTATTTGCGGTTTGTCGATTAATTCGCCGAGATCTTGCCGCAATTTACTTTAAAATGAATCATGTTTTGGGGTGGTATAGGGCACTTTTTGTATGTCTGTATAATTCTTTCTTCTCTCGGTTAGCCTCTTTGGGACGCACCAAGGGGTTGACCGACCCGGACCTTGCCTGCGGAAGATTGCGGAATGCAAGTTACCTCGCTGCTGAGATGTATTATACTTTGCTGGAAAAAACGAAATGGCATCATCCTTACAGTCAGGAAACCGGTTATTTGAAGGGGAAAGTGAGAATAGCTGTGGCATTGATAAAAAGAGAGCCAAACTCCGTTCGGCCATAACGCCAGCTGGAGTTAAGGTTTTAATCATTGGGTAGGTATCAAAGGCTCAATTTTAAAGGCTATTGGTAATGATCACTTACCCGTATAAATAATCAAAGACGGGACCAGGTAAGAGATCAGCATAAGGGGAATGGGAACAAAAGGAGAGATAATCAAATTACAGGAAGAGGTGTAGTGTATCTAAACGTTCATTGTAGGGAGTCCTGTGTTACAGCATCCCAGGGAAAAGGGAGTTAGAAGAATCTATACATCGATATTGACTTAAGACGAAGTGACAAAGAGTCGCCTCATAAAGGGGTAATCGGAGGTTGAAAGTCTCCTAGTATACAACGGAGTAGGGAGCTGTTTGAAAAAGATCAGCTAAGTCGACTTAGTACATTCACTACTCGGAGCACAAGTAGATTGAGCAGAATAGTAAGTCGGTGGAACAATGAAATTTTGCTGACACTGAATGGTTTAGTTTGTAAGAGGGACTGCGAGAATAGGGGAAAAGATTTTATTTATGAAAAGGGGGGGGGGGGGGAGGGGGAGGGGGGGGGGGGGGGGGGGGGGGGGGGTGAGTATACCTGCACCTCCCTATCGTTGTTGTCATCCTCTTTCATAAGGTAGAGAAGTTTATATTTCCGACGGTTGAAGAAGTCGCGATGACATAGTCGAAGTTCCTGTAAACATAATGCTCTTTGGTGTACATATGTTTATTAGTTGAGCAAAGTATCTTCAAAAATTATAGTTATAGCTACGACAATTCCATTTTGAGGGAAAGTGGCCATAGCTGAGTTTGTTATAATAAGACAGGATGATCGTTCTTTTTGAGACTTGTCTCTTATGTCAACTAATGGTAGAGTTGGTAGTAGAATTCCAGATGAAGAGGAAAGGCTGAGAAGTGGGTCTCGACGAGGAGGAGCAACAAATCTGGTGGTTAAAGAATAGTCATATCACAGAAGATTTTGGTTGTACGACTGCTTTTGGGAAGGTGAGTTTTTCAGTAAGTATTTTGTGGGGGGGGGGGGGCTCTTCCCCATGAATGCGAGATATAAGTTGAGTTTCAACCTAGTCCTAAATTATTGTGTGGGTTTGCTCTGGCTCGTTGGAAGTGCAAAACCGAAGATGCTCATGTTTATTAATGGGAGTGGTATCAGTATCTGCCAAGCAAGCAGATTCAGAAATGTGTGAGGGATATGGAG
Source organism: Trachelipus rathkii (assembly GCA_015478945.1). Taxonomy (NCBI): domain Eukaryota; kingdom Metazoa; phylum Arthropoda; class Malacostraca; order Isopoda; family Trachelipodidae; genus Trachelipus; species Trachelipus rathkii. Next base: position 6,388 of record JABUQX010138525.1, read on the forward strand.
TTGTCTCCGTGGAAATGGGGGAAGAAGGTGTCACCGGAAGGGTGTCATCTTTTATGAGAATGCGTTGGGGTTACGTATTGGGCCAATATAAGATTTGTTGGATTGACAAGGTCCGATACTGGAGATTTTTGCCAGTAATTCATCATGCGAGTGATGATTTTTGGAGATTGGACAATTTTGATTTAAGAATGGGGACTCTGGGTCTCCATTCATTGCCTCCGACAGACCCAGAACGCTTAGAGCGTTTGCGACGTTTACGTTGGACAGTTTTCCATTCGCTTTTCTTGGAAGCATTAGAAAGAGAATGGGTCATCACATCAAGCTCCATTTGGGAGCTGTTATCCATTTCATCCGCTAGGATTAGAACCCTGAAGTAGTGCTGGGAATAGTGATTTGGAAGAGTTATTAGGAAGGATTCAAGAAGAGCTAGAATTAATGAATGCAGACTATTAGAGGGTTCGATTGGTTAGGGTTGTCATAGCTGTGGATTGATTGGGTACAATCTATTGAAGCCATTGCTTTTGTCTCTGGAATAGACTCTCATGGCGAAGGTCCTTCTGAGTTGAGTTTTTTTACGTCTCTGGATTTAATGTTTATTTTTAAAAATTCGGATGCTCTGTATTTTAAGAATAATCATTAACTTGGCCAATTATTTTTTTTCTTTGTGTTTTAGAAACATCTTTTTCAGGAATTGAAGTAATGTGGGAGGACAGGAATTAAGGGCAAGAGAGACAGTCCTCTTGCATAAGTTTGGAGAGCCTATTGGGTAGGTATGGAACAGTGTGTCTTGGCAGGAAGAATTGGTCTTTCCAAGTTTGTGTTGGATGAACCAGCTTAGTTTCATTGCTGGATTGTTGAGAGCGCTTGTTGATGGCTTTTTGGAAGGGAGATTGGATCAATGGGCTTGCTTTTTGTACCTATTTGAGGAGTCGGTATTGTGGGCAAATTCAAGTTGCAGTACAGGTTGCAGTAACTGTCCTGCAATTTCAACTGGGATTTTAGGAAGAATAGAAAGTTCTGTTAGGATGGGGTTGTGTTTGGCGGATAACACGTGGCGGAGGTTGGGGGCAGCTGTAAATTTGTTGGCGTGATTGCCTTTTGGAATTTTTTGTT
>JABUQX010138525.1:12500-17500 GCA_015478945.1 Trachelipus rathkii
AAATAAATAAATACTGCTAAATTATATATATATATATATATATTATATATATATTTATATTATTGTCTTATATATATATATATATATATTCATATATATATATATTATCTATATATATATATACTATATATATTTATATACGAATTTTATATATATAAATGTGGAGATGTTATATTTTATATAATATATTTTAATTAAGTATATATGGTATTATATATATATATATAATATATATATATATATATATAATCTATATTATATATATATATATATAATATATATATTATATAATATATATATAATATATATAGTATATATAATATAATATATATATATATATATATACCGGTATTATAATATAATATATATATATATATATATATATATATAATATATATATGGTATATATATATATATATATATATATATATATAATAATATAATATATATATATAATAATATATATATTATAGTATATATATATTATATATATATATATAATATATATATATATTATATATATATAAATATATATATCATATATTTTACAGTTGTACCACCCCATTCACGGCGAAGCCCTATTCAAGGAGGCGGTGTTGCACGCCTAAGAGTACATCAACTAAGGCAAATTACGCAGATGAGCACAGACGCTTCAGGGGCAGGATTTGAAGTGCGGGAGATAAATTACAGCAGGAAACCAGAAGATGAGGAGAATTCCGACAGAACAGAAGTGGCTGGAAAGAAGGAAGCACCGGCAGTCGAATAGCACTGGATTGCCAAATAATCGTACAAAACTCATAAATGCAGACACAGCACCCCCTTGTGCTACGCGAAGGGACGTCGTAAAGGTGGAGGTGCGCGAGTGACAAGTTCCCTCGAGCACCTGCCGCTGGCGGTAGCTATGAAAAACAGATAAAGCACAACATACGCGCCGCAAGATAGAGGGTAAGTGAAGTGGAAAGTATGGAAACAGTTTATAAGTCTTTGGCCTTTTGACTCGACCCTGTACCAAAAGGCCGGGTGAAACCAGAGCCACTCCAGATATGAGAGGCAGTAACATCGCATACAAGGGCAGGATAAGGCCTTGTATTAAGCTGAAGCAACTAAGAGGAAAAAAAGCTCGCAGTCTAAACGAACCCTAGCTTCTTTGAGCCGCCCTATGCTAACCGTTGTTGTATGTAGGTTTCCAGACATTTTTTTTGTTATGTTAAGGCTAAGGATGTTTATATTGTCAAACAGGAGAGACGAGAGAACCGTCGAAAAGAGATAGGAAATTGAAGGTGTTTTAGAGAGGGAGATTTGTAGAGTTGAGTTTTTTAAGAATTATTTTCTTCACGGTTTGACGAACGACCCTAACCGGGATAAATCCTATCCAATCAGCGAGAATAGAAATTGCGGAAAGATTAAGACGAGAGGCAATTCTAAGAGTAAATAGAGGGGAGCAGAATTGAAAAATGAGTTGAGACTGAACGGGTCGAAGTCATCGGCATACGAGGGATAGAGTAGATGTGCAGGTGAGATCATTAATGAAAGTAAGAATACAGTAGGAGATAAGACAGAACCCCTGAGGTAACACCACAATTAACAGCACAAAAGAAGAAAGTCGCCCCGTCAAACAACAGCCGACATTGATCGATTTGAGAGAAAACTAGACATAATAAGAAGAGAAGGAGGAAACCCAAAAGGAAGGGAGCTTGGAGAGCCAGTGACGGCGTGCCATAACCTCGTCAAATGCTTTGAGATATGTCAAGTCCGCCCTACGCAAGTTTCCCCGTCACGTTTCCTAAGGGGAAAACCATAAATCAGTAAGATAGAAAGTATATTCGCCAGTAGACCTCGAATGCGCCGAAATGCATACTGGCGATCGGACAAGAAGTGAAATGCAGATTCCCAGGATTGATCTAAGAATGGAGAGTTGAGAAGAGTTTAAAGAGCTTTTAGTGTGCTCACAAGTGAGGGCTCATAGGGGAAGTAGTTGAAGATTATAGAGCTGGCTTACTTTTATTCGGGATAGGTTGGGATATGTTTGCGTGCTTTCGCAACACTGAGGGAAAAGTGTTAGTATTAGAGACATAGAAGAATTATGTTTGAACGAGGGGCAGCAACGGAGCACATCTTACCCTCGAAACTCGGGGAGAATCGACATCGGGACACCCGACCTTCCTAACGTTCGTAGATGTCAGGAGCCCATGCACCCGATCATATGTAATCACAGGCAAAGGCAAAGGACACCTGAGAGGAGAAGGAGGAGTATGAGGAATGCCAGAATCGTCCAGGGTTTAGTTAGGAAAATAGGAGGCCGAAAAGATTGGCCTTCTCAGTTGGAGAATTAGCAACAAAACCATCAGAGCGAATAAGAGGAGAAAAGACGATTTACAGAATTGTTAGAGATGTTTTTGGCAAGAGGCCAGAAAGATTTGTCATAGATAAACCAAGGAGGTTAGCGCACTATTCATCTTGCATGAAAGCCTCGCTTCGCATCGTGAAGTGTATCCCGTGCAACATTTTAGCAGAATGGAAAAATTAGCAAGTGATCAGGAGAACGAGAATTTTTCCACTCCCGATACGCACTGTCCTCTAGCCTGATGGCCAGAGAACAGGCACGATTCGAACCATGATTATGAGGAGAGGAAGATTTAGTGGACGTGGGAAGGGAAACTGCTCATCCCATCAACAGATTACAGCTCCACCTTATCGGCGAAGTCGAAGCGTACCCAAGAGAATAAAAGCAGTCATTCCAGTATTATAGTTTACGTAGAAGCACGGCTAAGGCCCCCAAACCGGTCCCGATCAAAAGTGCAGTAAAAAAACCGAGTAGGGCAAGGATGGAGCGTTGGAGAAGAAAGTATTAAATTAAGATGATTAAGGTTGTGGTCAGATATTACGCGATGGATAAGCGAAAGTGGTGATATTTTTGAGAGAGAAGACTAGTGGTGAAACATAGGTCAAGTGTGTTCAAGAATTGGTTAGGACGATCCGGAATGTGTGTGGGTTTCTTTAATTAGTTGCTCCAGAATCGATTGAGAAATGCTGAATGATTCGGGTCCTACCTCCCACCTAAATCGAGTATGAAGGACCCAACATTAACAGATGTCTATGTACATTTGAAATTCCCTAATTAGAGGAACTCAATAATGGACATTACGTGAAGGTAGGCTCGTTAGTCAGAAGGGAATTATCAGCATCAGAATACCACGTCCGGTAGCTCAGCGTAGAGACAAATCGCCCACTTAACTGCGAGATACCTCAGTGTTCGTCACTGGTCGGTCGTGTGAGATGTGGAGCATATTCCTCTCTTGGCTGTGTCTTGCTTCAGACAAAATATTGAGCACACACCATCTTAGATTAGGCTCTGCCCATGAGTGATGGTGTTAACTGTATATAAATATATTATAATAATAATAATATATATATTCATATAGTATTTTATATATATATATATATATATATATATATATATAATATTATATATATATATATAATGATTATATGACTTTGCTGGGATATATCATTGAGAGTAATTTTCTAATTACCGTATATATATATATATATATATATATATATAATTATATTTATATTATATATATATATATATATATATATATATATATATATATATATATATATATATATATATAATATATATATTATAATATATATATATATATATATATATATATATATACGGTATATATATATATATTATATATATATATATATATATATATATATATATATATATATATATATATATATATATATATATTATATATTAATATATAATATATATAATATATATATATTATATATATATATATCCGCTACCATCCTCAATATCAACCAATAGTTTTTCTTTGAACAACAATCCCTCCGCCCTAACAAAAACCCAAAAAATATTAGGGACTTTATATGACCACCATTGACAATTCTCGCCCCACATCGACCAAAAATCACTTCATCAACCAATGGAAACTAAACACCCCCCACCCCTATCCCAAACACATACTTCAGTGAACAGGCACACACCCTTTACCTACTCTACAAACACTCCTTAGAACAAATATAAACTACGCTTCCCCGCATGGTTCCCTGCACTGTAAAAATCTAACTAAAAAAAAATACAAATCACACAAAACCGCCCTTGAGAATTATCACAGTAGTGGTATGCACTACAAACTACCCCATTCCAACATTTAGCATGACGAGACTTACATTCCTTCTATCTGCCATCACCTGGAGATGATGGGGACCTCATTCTAACCAGAAAACATCTAAATCTCTACCTAGGGTCTGGAGAAGGAAAAACACATAGCCGGTTTTTTCCTGGAAAAAAAAAAAACGTTTTTTTTTTCAATGAAAAAAAAAAACAGCCTGAAAAAACAAGTAAAAATGTTTTTTTTTTCATTCTTTTTTCATTAAGTTGTGGATTTTACATGTTTGGCATTATATTATAAGTTTTACAATTGCCTCTATAATTTGGCGACATTTTTTTATTCCATTTCTACAACAGGTGGAGCCTCCATGAGTTTAGTGTTTCAAAATTTTTTATGAGTTTTTTTCGCATATATTTTTATTTTATATTCTGAATTTTGATATTCATAATATTTTGTTTGTGGTTCATTAATGTTTTCTTACTCTTTTTCAGCTTTCAGTAACATTTTTTTATCCATAATTATTTTGTTATTAGCAACTACTTGCAAAAAGTCGTGTGACTGTACTTTTAAGGAAATAAAAGGTAGCAAAGGTCCTCGCATGAAATGTATAACTTTTGTTGTGAAGACGTTGCAAAACTAGTATTCTATTGCTCATAATCTAGAAACTAGGAAATTATGAAAATTTTGAGAGAGATGATTATGCTAAGCTTAAGCTAAGCTTAAGAGTCCTGTTACTGCCCCGCTCTTCCACCACTGTCAATTCTCCCACTTACAATTATTCATACGATCTGAGAAATCAGACTTATCAGTCATATAAAAATTAAATGTGGCTGATCACGTGGCTGA
>JABUQX010138525.1:22500-32952 GCA_015478945.1 Trachelipus rathkii
TGATTTTTCTTATTTTGGGCTGATCTCATTCTGTTTTGGGGCTTCATTCCTGAATCCGATTTCTGTTCCAGGGATTCAATCCTGAATCCGTCTTTTAAGCTGATACTCTTGAGTGGGATTCATAGTGAATCTTTTCTCGGTGCTATTTTGAAGTTGGAATTCATCCTGAATCTTTCTTCTTGGAGTTGTTTCGGAGTTGTGGTTCGTTGGATCCTTCTCCCTGCCAATTCTAACGTTGGGGTTCGGCCTGATTCTTTCCTCCTTAATAGTACTTCAGCATAGTTGTGATTCTCCTGAATCATACTCACCACTTGAAACTATTCTTCAGTCAAATTCAGTTAAGTCATCATTTATTCACAATTGTTGAGTCTGGATTTCTTACTCCCTTGATTTTATGCATGAGCAATATTTGGAAGCGTTCGGTTTCCACTCTCGTATCTGATCCTAGAGCTGTCTGTGCTCGTGTACATAGTTTACACATTGGAACCTTTAACTTTTACTCCAACGTGTATTAACTGATTTTATTCAACCAATTCTTTGATTAATATTGTTGGGGTTGGATTTGTGTTAGCTATTAACTTTTTATAACGCAAACATCCCACCATATATTCTGAGCGATTTTATTAAAGATAAAACTTTTCTATGGAGTGTCACTATCCTTCATATTGATTCTTTATTGATATTATTATTCTTAATCTTCGAGACCTCTATCGGGTTAACCTTCGAGAAAGCTCCGGGAAACTAATTAAATAGTTCTACATCTTTCTTTGGGTAAAATCTTAGCTTAGTATCAACATTTTTATATGTTATCAAAGTTACAATCCTCTTCGATAGTCATTCAAGTCAGCAGGCAGACGGAGTCCTGAAGACTAACTTCCTCCGTTACGGAGAAAATCTAATCTGCTCCGTATTACCCATGATGGTGTCAGGTGGTTGCTGTGCTGACTAGACCTTCAAACCACTATCTTTGAACATCACAAACCTAACATTGACGTAATCATCTATAAATCGACATTCGTAATCTTAAAATTCTTCGAACTTATCTACAAGAAAGAGCGGAGAGAGGTACCTCACCGTCGGGTACACTTGTTGATCCCAGCGTACTTCCTCTCCGCCACATAAATAAATTAAGTGGCGCCCGAACAGGGACTCTGTTTGAGTTCCTGCGCTTGCGTGCACTAGGATTGTGACTCTCGCTCACATCGTCATATTTATTTTTTGAAAAAATCATCGATTCTCTTCAGTTCTTTTCAAAGAAATCTTCTTCTTTTGTACTTATATTGGACAGATCGAGAGTTAGTTAGAATAACCCTCCAATACTTTGAAATTCTTTCTTTTGAAACTTACAAAAGAAAATGTCAGAAAAAAATCAACCAAAAGACTTGGATACAAGCAAAGGTGCTGATAGCCAAGAGGATTTGGACTACGATCCAACTCTTGCAGCTGTTGCTTTAGATCCACGTTTAGACCAGCATCTGCGTGTTGATCATAATAAAGATAATGTAGAAATGAATGTAGGAATGAATGTGGAAAATAAAAACAGGGTAGAAGTTGCCAACTCTGACATACCCTTAGTTACCAACTCTGACTTATCTTTAGCTCCTAACTCTGACAAACCTTTCACTGAGCCTGAGATGAGTACTTTATTAACTAAACTCCATAAGCAGGTGATAAGTGAAAAGAAATTGGTTCAAGTAAACGATACAGTCGGTAAGGTTGAACACAGAACGTTCCATGATCAAGGTCAAGGTATTCCACCTAACTTCGATTCCCATCATGTGCATATGCCTAAAAATACCACTTCTTTATATGATCGTGAGTATAAACCTTCCTTAGTTTCCCAATCTCAACCACGATCAAAACCTTTTCTACATAATCCACCCAGTTATGTAGAAAATCCTAGAAATCAAATTCTTTCTAATCCTAATCTTCATTCTAATCCTAATCTTATTCCTAATCCTATCTTCTTCTAATCCGAACCTTATTCCTAATCCTAATCTTATTCTAATCTAATCTTTATGCCTACTCCATAATTTTCTTCCTAAACCTCAACTTCTTCCTAATCCCAATCTTCGTCATGATTCTATACCCCCAGTAAATTACTTCACCCAACCTAAGTCTCTCTTTAGAACTCCCGATATGGGCAGAGACAATAGAGATTCTCTATCCCCTATCAATAGAGGAAAGGCTGACTTTTCTGAAAAGTATAATAAATTACTACAGCCTCAACGAGAACAAATTCCCGTAAATCAATATCCGGAGCACCAGATGTCGACTGATTCTCAGTCGCATTCTGGTTATATTCCACAAGGATATTCCCAACGACTGCCTATGCGTCGTATTCCTGACGACGATGAACCTTCAATGTATTCAGGACCACACATGAAAAAGAGACTTGACATGCTGGAGGAAGCCATTGTGCTTCTTACTCAGTTACTCAAGAACTCTCAGAAGCTTAAGGTCGTGGATCCTGGAAAGTTTAAATACGAATCGGAACAAGATCTCTTAGTCTACCTGGCTGATTTTGAGGCTTATTGTAGTTTACACTACCCTAATGCCCATCACCAATGGTTAAGACTGCTTGGCCGACAGCTAGAAGGAAAATTTTTGAACATATACCGAGAGATCATCAAAGATAACCGTGAATACTTCTCTGTACGGGATCATCTTGTCGGTTGGTATAGAGATGAGGAACGTAAGAAGAAAGAATATAGAATACAGAGGTATCATGCTGCTCACCGACACCCTAACGAGAGCATCAAAATGTTTGCACTTCGTTTGGAACGCCTAGCTAGTCAAGCATATCCTGGATACGATATGAGAGATCATGATTCCCTTAGAATAGCTTTCCTCTGTAGTTTGCCTCCTTATATTGAAACATTCGTCCGTCAATATATTAAAATGATGGAGTTGGACGGTTATAGTAGAGCTTCATGGGAAAATATAGTGAATTTTGCGGACTCTTTAGATAGCGAGAATATCGCTTTCCCGAATTCCATTTCCCAAACTAATCCACTTGAGGTCGGCCCATCAACTTCAACTTCTTACCACGCTGACCGAGAAGTGGACTTAAACGAATCATTGGAGTCGGTAGTACAGATAAATGCTGCACTTCCTGGATGGACTGATGTGCTGCGGAAAAAGGTTGAACAACGGAAACCTAAGTCCAACAATAATCATCGGCAGGCTCCTAAGAAGAAAAGTAGTCCTCAAGAACGAAATAATGGTAGTCGATACTATCGTGACCAACACTGCTCGGAATTCTCCACGTAATGAAGACCGTTCCAGAACTCAGAATAATCGTAACGCAAATCGAAAGGGTCGTTCAGGATCGGGAGATCGGATGAATATCTTGTGTGACTACTGTGAGAAGCGAGGACACGAAATGCAGGAATGCTATAAGTACTTGGGAGTCTGTAGCTACTGCAAGAAAACCGGCCATTCAAATACCGAATGCCGAGCTAGGAACTATCCTCCATCATCTCCCGTAACTAATCGGAAAGTAGTATGTCCCTTTTGTAGAGGTCCCCACGCGGGAATGAGGTGCTCTCAACGCACCCCTCCACGATCCAGTGATCCCGAACGAACTCCTCCTAGAGAATACCTTCAAGGTGCGGTAAAGAAAGTTTATTCGCGATCAAATTCCCCTGAAGCCCAGAAAAATTCGGCTAAACCAACTGAGAAGCCGCTTCCCCAACGCCTATTTCTGGACCCGTGTGAAACCTGTAACGTGTCTCACTATGAAGGTCGTTGCAAAGGGGGGTTTGCTGAATCTCACCAGGAAAAACAGTTAAACGAATAGTCCCCGCAGATTTGAGTCAATCTGTGGAAAAGGACTTGGATAATGACTCTGTAAAGAAACTGGATGATCCTTCTATTAACTTTTATGGGATACCTCCAGTGAGTAAATTCTCGCATAAACCTTATTCCTATGCTAGTGAAGACATGGTCGTTGCTATTAACTTGTGCCAGGCCGATATAGAACCTTTGATCGTCTGTGTCAAGTTGGATGATCAGGATGCTCCCATTTATGATTGCCTTGTAGATAGTGGGGCTGGAGTAAACTTGATAAGCTCCGAGATTGTTCCTTTCCTAGGGAATTCAAAAGAGCTTTTGGCTTCCGAAGACATAGGAGTAAGGGCCATCAGTGGTTTTGGAAATAGAGAACGAATTCCTATTGTTCACTATGTAAATATAATCCTGAGGTTTAATATGGGTTTTGTAACTCATCCTTCCGCGTTTTTCATAGTCCCCCAGGAATACATGGTAGATAACCCATTGATACTTGGTACTTGTGCTCTTAGGGATAATCACTTATTACCTGATATGTCCCGAAAACAACTGATTCATCTACAAGGGAAAAAATTGACGTGTGGCCCGATGGCATATAAACTTGTACCCAGTCCAATTTAAAGTCCTCTACTATACAGGTGAAAAACGTGTCGGTAGTCAATACTAATATTAATGATACCGATGTTATCTACGATCAAAATAATGATCGTACTCTTCGATATTTATTGAAGGGATTTAAGAAAAATGATAACAATATAAATTGGCAACAAGTTCCTAAACCCTACAAAAGTCATTCTAAACAAATGGTTTTGGAAAATGACATCTTGTATTACAGAACTACGTCCGGGAATCTGTTATATGCAATTTCTTTGGACTTACTAATGCACATAGTTCTGGGACTCCATGTATCCTGTGCCCATATAGGTCGGAACAAGCTGCTGCAGTTGGTATACAAGCATTTCTGGCATCCTAGGGTCAATCAGGTAATTTCCGATGTAGTGCGGTGCTGCCCTGTTTGCCAGATGCAGAAAAACTTTTCTTCTAATGTAACTCCACCCATGTTGAAAATCTTTGGCCAACTATCCCTTCGATTTATGTGCCATGGATTTGATTCAATTCCCAAAAACTTTTAAGGGAAATAAATACTGCATGATATTTATTGATCATTATTCTAAATGGGTGTCTGTAGTTCCCATTGCCGACAAGTCCAGCTTGACCGTATCTAGGAAACTGGAGCACCAAGTTCTCCCTTTCCTTCCTAAAGTTCCAAATCGTATATTAACCGATAATGGAACTGAATTTACTTCCCAGATATTCCAACAAGTGTTACAAAAACACAACATTAAACATGTGAGAATATCTCCACTTCATCCCTCGAGTAACGGTGTCTCCGAGCGATTTAATCGAAGTTTAATTCAACTACTGAAATGTTTAGTTCTGGAGCAACCCGCTACTTGGGATGAAGAATTGTCTTCCTCTATTTTAATTTATAATAATACTTATCATAGTGCATTGGACATGTCACCTTCTGATTATTTACTACAAAAAGCTCATGCTCCAGTGCACACTTTTCCCCAATATTGGAAAGAGGGCAGTGTCAATTTTAAACCTTTCAAGGTGGGTCAAAAAGTAGCTCGTAAAGTAATACGAACTGGGCCAAGTACTGCTCTTAAATTTCATCATAAGTGGGAAGGGCCGTTTACCGTTGTTGACGTGAACCCGAATAGGGTGTCATATGTCATACAAAGAAATATTAATCCCCCCAGTAGAACTCAAAAAGTCCATTTCTCCCACTTAAGGGAATGGATTGAGATTCCTGGTTATTTACGAAAATACCTGACTAGAAATAAGGAAATTAGTGATGCATTTTTCTCGGACGAGGAAAGCTTGTTGGATGGGGAGGATGAAAATTCTCCTGAATCCAACGATCTTGAGTCTGAGACTGATTCAGCTAATTCTTATGAGTCAGAGTCCATCGCTGATACCTTATTGTTCACTAATAGCGATGATTCCCTGGAGGAGGAAGCTGATTTTGAGGGATTCTTAACTTTTAATCCTATCTCTGTAAGTGAGTATATTCAATTGCCAGATTTAACTCCTGTAATAGAGCCAACTGCTTGGGATCCGGGAGAAAACCTCAATATGAGTATGGAGGAGTTTGTTCCTCAGTTGTCTTCTGAACCCTTACGAACTCCCGGTCACAAAGCGGTTAAATTTTTGCTCCCTCCTCTCGTAATTCCTATTTCACCTATCCATTCTTCGGACGAATCAAATTCTATTCATTCTAGTTTACCTGAGACCGATTCCGATTCTAGTTTATCCGAGATAGATTTATTAAATATTCCTACTAGTTCTCCTATGAACCATGGTAGTACCCTGGGGGTCAACCATGCTGAAATACTTACCCCTGTTTTAGATTATCATGATATGTATTCACATGAATACCCTATTAGATTCAAATACCCCTCTGTCCTTTCTCCTGCAATGGTAACTAATGATGATGAAGACCTTATAGTTTCCCAAGCATCACAGTTGGAAAGTCCTAATCTGGAAGCATCTGGGTTGAGTCTAACGGATCCACCGTCCTTTTTTATGGAAAGACCTAACTATTCTCCCTCAGTCTCTTCTGAGGATCCTATGGATCTGTCGGAGAGAGTTGTTGTGGGTGATTTGCCGGACGATTGGTCAAACATTTTTGACTTAGATAGTTCTTCCAGTTCTCAAAGGACTGAATTTTATGGTTTCAGCCCGCCAAATAGTAATTCTTTCAATATATCCCCGTCGGCTGAAATGGTTTCTTCACCTGTCTCGGAGACTAGAATTCTCCCTTTTCAAATAGTGGGAGAGGTATTTGGTGATCCCACTAACGTCCATTTGGATAATAGTAATTTGACGTTGGTCCATATAAATAATGAAATCTTGGATGAAATACAAATGGATGATCTCCCTCGCACTAGGAGTAGAGGATCAGTTCCAGATTTCCCCAATGTTATGTCAACTCCAGTGGAGTATGTACGTCATCGAAGAAGGACCAGTCTTTTATAACCTTGTCTCGGGGTTATAAAATGACACTATTGTGTCCTGATACGAAGTAAATAAGCCTGGAGAATAAAAGTTGGCTTTGCTTCATTTGTTTAGAAAATGAAACTTCTGTCGTTCCCTTACTGACTGGAACGTAAATTTAAATTACTTGGCCAATCAAACTTATCAGTACATAGTTCTGATAAGTTACCTGAAAAAAAAAAAACTCTTATTCCTATCTTTCTTAATCTCTTAAGTAAACTTCCTTCTGAACTATTGTTCTATAACATCTTCATCTATCGAAGCTGTTTTGAATGTATGCTTTCTAGTGTGCCTGATCGTCAAACACTTTAACTAAGGTGACGAAAAAAACCCACCTGGTGTACCTGATTCTGGTATAGTTGATCTTTGTGTGTCTGGATTCTTCGTGTATGCTTGCAGACTAAAAATTAAAACTATAAACTAAAAAATCAAAAAAGTCTTGTGTAATAGAATTCCTCACGTTATTTAACCAAAAATGGTTAAATACGTATAAGGTATAAATATATACTGTCTAGTATATATTTATCAAACAAAATGCATATAATTATTATGTATAGAGTCATCGAAAACCGCCTACCTCACAAACTAATATATATATATATATATTGAGCTGTATATATATATATATATATATATATATATATATATATATATATATATATATATATATTATATATATATATATATATTATATATATATATATATATATATATATATAATATATATTACATATATTGAGCTGTATATATATATATGTACCTATTGTAATATATATATACGCAGTTCCTCGGTTCCAACGAACCTGTCATGTTCATGACAGGTTGTGGGCCGGAGGAGCTTAAAACTTATTTTACAGATTTGTCCCGGTTCCTGAAGGAGATAATCCGATGTTCTCATGATCAATCTATAACTTGGATGAGTAAGACTCTCTCTCTTCAAATTAAATGGACCAACTGGGTGATTTAATAAGTATAACAAGAAAATAGAAAGAATCAGGAAAAAGACTTCCTAGATTGTTTCTATTTTCGAAATATAAAATATAATAATGAAAAAAAAATTTTTCATTGTCATTGAGGTGGTGTGTTTTCGATGAACAACCATGAACTTTCCAAGCAATTATTTTCTGATTGTATACCTTTATTTTAAAGATACAAATTTTAAATTCTATATAATTAAATTGTTTTTTTTATGACTAGTCAGTTTCTCAATAATTAATTTGTACTTCTGATTTCCCAAATCAATAAGTGCAGTTGAGAAATAGTGAAGGTGAAAATGACTTAGTTTACTCTACGTCATTTTTTCGCTTCCAGACAGTTATTATGTAATAAAAATTAATAATCTTAGACTAGGTAATATGCTCATGTTTTTTACTATAAATGAAAATTCCACCATGACTCAATAACTGCCGGATATTTGATGTTTTTCAGGATTGACTCTACATAGTACAAGACATCGAGAAACATCTCTGTCGGTATCCCAGAGTATCAGGACCAGACGATCAAGTATTCTGCATGCCATTAATGGCCGAGAGATCTTCGGAAACACAATAAAGACTTCTGTGTCAGGCCGCACCATATCGTGTTGCGTACATGTGTTCAATCATCTATAACGTCGATCTTGGAAAAAATTACTGAGGCTGCTGAAAGGTGAATGCCCAATCCCAAGTTACTACTACAGTCCCCTTGGGCAAGATATGTATGTGTCCAACAGACAAAGAACACATTAATCAGGATTGGGACACCAGTAGGCCAAACACGTTATTGAAGATCCTGTGTTATCTGGCGAATAGATGAGGAAACTGTCCATCTACAGTTGAATTGTTAAAAATCAAGATCTCTTATAGAAGAAAATACTAATGGACAGATAATAATACCGTCAGAGAGGCCGACATAATCGATGCTTGTTATAACAGCATTGTTAAGGGGAAGTACCTATTGTCACCCCTCATATCTATCATATCAACCAGGAAACCTTTTACTTGATTCTTCTTGGTTGTTGGATTATATCAACAAGGAACCCTTTAACTTGATTTTTCTTTGTTGTTAGAACCGTTTATTCTTAGAATCCCTAAAGAATAAATGTGAAAATTTATCTAAAAATTAACATTAAAATTGTATATAAACTTGAAAAAAAATATATCTTGTAAATATTCATAGCTTAGTAGAGAGTCCTGAGTATCCTTCCCTGCGCGCTGTTTTCTATGCTCTTGCCTCTTCACTCCCGTCTTTCTTCGAACGACGTGGAAAATTGAGGTGGGGGTTTAGATTTAGTGGGGGAGGATATAAGGGAGATATTGATCATGCATTCATGGTGTCAATTGCAATTCGCTAGTTTGATTTTGGTAATGTTTATATTAGGAAATGTTTTTTATAATACAGTCTGGAGTTTGTAACCATTTTTGATCCAGCCTGTGTTAATACAATCTTATTCATATTATCGCTTCAATTATAGAAAACCCTTGTACCATTTATAGATACTATACCAGTATTTCTTTTCTTTTAGTATCTCTTGCTATGATAATAATTGTATATTTTAAAAGTAAACAAAACTAATAAAAAGCATAGCCAGAAGCACAGAGGTTATATCCGGAATAGTGCTCAAATATCACACCTTGACGAAATTGTAAAGCATATTTAGCTGGTTTCAAGGTTAGTGATATGATTTACCACCTTATTTAAGCTTATGATTATAATTTTAATAAGGATATTGTATTGATATTAAGATAGTAAACTTGGTATTTGTTCCAGTTTACTGTCTTGTCCTTAGAAGGCCATATTGACATCATTAGTCCCATTTAAGAAACCCCTCGTGGATATATCAGGGTAGGTTTCTTATCATACATAGATTTATATTGTTGTACCTTAGTTGTCAGATATAAATAGTAAAATCCAAATACCAATTACTGTTATTTAACAGGGTTCTATTTTGGGATTCATCCTGAATCCATCATCTTCTGATTGTGTGCTGATTCTGTTTTGGGGCTTCATTCCTGAATCCGATTTCTGTTCCAGGGATTCAATCCTGAATCCGTCCTTTAAGCTGATACTCTTGAGTGAGATTCCTAGTGAATCTTTTCTCGGTGCTATTTTGAAGTTGGAATTCATCCTGAATCTTTCTTCTTGGAGTTGTTTCGGAGTTGTGGTTCGTTGGATCCTTCTCCCTGCCAATTCTAACGTTGGGGTTCGGCCTGATTCTTTCCTCCTTAATAGTACTTCAGCATAGTTGTGATTCTCCTGAATCATACTCACCACTTGAAACTATTCTCCAGTCAAATTCAGTTAAGTCATCATTTATTCACAATTGTTGAGTCTGGATTTCTTACTCCCTTGATTTTATGCATGAGCAATATTTGGAAGCGTTCGGTTTCCACTCTCGTATCTGATCCTAGAGCTGTCTGTGCTCGTGTACATATTTTACACATTGGAACCTTTAACTTTTACTCCAACGTGTATTAACTGATTTTATTCAACCAATTCTTTGATTAATATTGTTGGGGTTGGATTTGTGTTAGCTATTAACTTTTTATAACGCAAACATCCCACCATATATTCTGAGCGATTTTATTAAAGATAAAACTTTTCTATGGAGTGTCACTA
>JABUQX010138526.1:0-15000 GCA_015478945.1 Trachelipus rathkii
AAATGTGAACAATTTCCAAGAAAATACTTGAAAATGTGTAACTGCTTTCTAAGATATATATTGTAATTTAAATAAAATTGATTTTTAAACAAATAAAATCAACTTAACGTATCAAGCGTGGTTAAGAAGTATCAAACTGAACTCATCACACAGTTTTAATCAAGGTGGTTGTATAAATAGACCTGAATATCCAAGGCATATACGTAAGTATATAATAGAACTTTGATCTACTAACATGAGGCGCCTAAGCCGAGTTCTCACATTCAATGAGTAGGAATTCATTGAATTATCAAAACTCAGCATGGAGAACCAACATCATATGACAAAACTTATTCGAGTGAGAGTTGTGATGTTCTAATAATTAACAAAATATTAGTGAAAAGTGTGTGCACTGAAATATTATGTCAATTACAACTTCTAATCATACTCAAACGATTGTAAATGACCCTGAGTGTTCCATTATAACCAACCAAAACAGTTTATATTCAATCATTTCATCTTTTTGCATTAAAAATGATGTTACAGGATCTGAAATATGAGCATTAAAGGTGTTGGATGATAAAATGTCTTTAAAACTCGTGTTGAGATAAAGGGAAATCACATAAATTAATGGTTTCACCGATATGCTGTAGCTCATAATATTAAAATGTGTCGATTGAATAAAATTAAAATATTTCGATTATAACCTAAGGTACTGCTTACCTATTGTTCAATGAGAAATAAGCAAAGCAGCAATTAACATCTCTATACTTGTCACAGGTGATCAGGCAATTCTAATATACCCTTTAAAATTAAAAGGTGGACGCAAATAATATTTTTATTGTGAGATGGTTAGATACTTAATGTGATTTATTTTTTATAAAGTGAGCTTTGATTATAGTTATTTTTATCTTTACTCTTTAGTTAACTTTAGATGTTAGTATTCATGTTTTTATGCTTGATATTGTTGGTCAAATTTTATTAAATATTTATGACTGATGTTATTTACGCATTAGAATTGTGACCTCAAGTGGAAGGAGGAGAGTTATCTATAATTTAAAGTCTCAGAGTATTTTTAGTTAGGAATATCTTGTACATTGAGAACTGTTAAGTCTGAATTTCTCAAAAGTAAACTAAGTGCACAATGCTATATATAGATCTCAATGAAAGTATTTATCATAAAGTTCCTTATAATACTAAACAAAATCGTTATGAAAATGTTAAGAAGCTGCCCTATAAATAATTTCTATGAGAACATCTCAAAGAGTCAAAACAGCACAAAAAGAGAATAAAAAGGTGAAAAAGAAAATTATCCGATACAGACACAAACTGAAAGAGAAAAGAAAGATGTTAAACTGAAAGCTTTGAGCAAAAAAGAAGCTCATACAATCAAAATTCAGATGCTTCAGAAATGAAAAAGTTTAACCTATAATAAATTATCTACCCATTTAAAGGGTGGATGTGACTAAACTAGGTATGGACGTTATGGAGGAATTAATAACGTAGGGATATATTTAAATGTACTATGAAACTAAATTAATTTTATTTCTCTTTTTGAGAGTAATAATAAAACTTTTAACTTAATTGGAAAAATTTAAAAAATATACTAAATGTTCATTTGCCCTTTAATTGGGTGAAGGTATATTAATAGCTTGATTAATATAAAAAAAACAATATTATTATTTTAAATTCATCCATGATGATGAATAATTTTAAAAACTAAATTTATCAAAATTTAATATTTTTAAAGTAAATTAAAAATTAAATTATTGTGCATTACGATTACAGTCATTATTAATAAAATAATTATTATTTAATTACGTCTCAAATATTTGTAGATCATTATCAAAGAACTATCTAAGCTCATTGGATTACAGTGATGAAAATTATGCGAGGATTTAGTTAGTCTAGGCGATGTAAGTGAAAATAGTCAGTTGAGGAAATCAAAATTCAAATTTTTACGTGAGACCCTGTATTATAATATATATATATATTATATATAATATATTATATTATATATTATATATATAGATTATATATTAATATATATATATTATTATAATATTATATTCTATTATATATAATATAATAATATATAATATAATATATATATATTAATTAATATATTATATATATAATATATATATATATTAATTATATATTATATATAATATATATATATATAATATTTAATATATATTATATAATATATATAAAAATTAATTTATATATATAAATATATAATATATATTAATATATATTTAATATATATATAATATATATATTAGCCAAAAATATATATATAAATAATATATTAAAATAATATTATTAAAATATAATATAGACTGTTGATAATATTCGAAAGCAATCTCGTATTTATAGATACCCTGAGATAAAAATATAATACAAATTTGAAATATTATAAAACTCTGTTTTTAAGTTTGACATTTTTGTTCAGTCATATTCCAGGTACTTAATGTGAAAGTTTTCTTATAACAGTAATTAAAAACTTTTATTGAAGATTATAAAATAATAAAATAGAAACATAATAAAGATAAAAACTGCCTGCATTTCATTCATGAATTTTGAACTATCAAGCTTTGTAGCTCACAGTTGCTCGAAATAACTTGAAAAGTTTGTGTCATGTTAGTTATGTTAAAAAAAAGCTTACCTGCAGACGACAAATGGCAAATAACAATAATCTGAGCTTAGCATATTTCCGCCATTATCAAAGTGCTAATATTTACGCAGATCACTGACGCACTAATGTATAAATTTATGGTCATCAGTGGAAAGAGGCAGATGTCAATTTTTTTCGCACTAACGGATATGTTTGATATAGAGAAAAAAATTATATTTAACACAAATTTCATTGATAAACAACAAACCTGATGATTACATTAACCAATGAAATATAATAGCAATATTTAAAAATTCCAAATTTACACCACAAATATTATTTATAAATAAATATAAAGATTTAATTTCACAATAAAAACCAAGAATTTTCCCCCTGCAACACGAAAATACAGTACACTAATACATAACAAATGATCGAGGATATAGAGACAATGCAATTTAACCATCTTAACACTAATCTTGACCAAATATAGCAATAAACGCGCAAAAGGTCTCGGTAAAATGCTTCCGATTCTTCATGTAATTATCTCACGAAAGTGTAATATAAATTTAACGATATTAGCAATTAGGATAAAAGTAGTAGATATAGTAGAACCACTATGATATACATTAATAATATAAAACAGTAGAATCAAAATATAATGATCAAATTGAAGGGGAGGCGGCGTTGGTATTTACCTTATACACTTTTTTGTTACAAAGATATAAAATTACAATATTCGTCCCTCCAGTAAATAGAAAAATAGAGGCATACTAATTATCGATAACTTTCATAAGGCTTCACTTTTTACTTAATGAAGTATCCATATTTGTATTCTAAATATTAAAAAATAAAAATATTGTTGTGTATATTAATATATTAATATATATATAATATAATATATATATATATATTATATATATATATTAATATTAATAATATATATTATTAATATATTATATTAATATATTTATATATATATTATAATATATATATATATATATAATATTTAAATTTTAAATAACCTTACATAAAACAATATATAATATATATATATATATATTATTAATATATATAATATAATGTATAATATTATATATTATATATATATATATCTAATAAATATATATTATAATATAGTGTGTATTAAATATTAATTATATATTGAATAACGATTTATATTGATGTAAATATTCTTACGTCATAATAAAAAAAAAAAATATCTTTTACTTTAATCACATTACAAAATAATAATAATAATAATAATAATAATAATAATTAAATAATAAAAATAAATATGGACTCATTTAAGCAGTCGCCAATGCTCACTCCTTACGTTAAAAGAATGACTCGTAAACCAAATGAATTATGATGACGTCCTATAATACTACTCTATATTTCTTTATAAATATTATTAATTACATATATTTACACAATGGTTTGAATGGGCTATCGCGACATACATGTTATGTATAGGGAAGGGAATCATTTAAAATTAGCTTTGTTCCTTTCTTGTGGAATAGTGCTATTGGAAAAATTAATTAGTTTTCATTGAATTAAGCGATTTATAGAAGTATAAGAATCAGCAATGAAGAATGGAGATTTTGAAGATAAAAAGAGTGCCTAAACAAATACGCATAGTGCTGACTGACAGATAAAATTCTCTGCTGAGCAGATGGGTTGAACCAAGCTTACATAACAAAATTCCATATGTATTCAGGTTTGCAACCTATTAGTTCTATGCAAAGAATTGATCAGTAAATACTCGATGTATTACATTTATGCAGATTGTTGAATAATTGTAAAACGATATGTGACCTAATTCCGTATGAATACTTTCTTCAATCTAAAAGATATATGATTTCTAACACGTTTAATAAAAGATATATGAATTCTAATATTAAAAAGTGATGTTTAAGATTTTTCTCATCTGAAAGTGAAATAAATGTAGGAAAGCCGAGCAGAAAAGCTGCGTAAGTACGAGGAAATCATATCGAGGAATATTTTACGGCGAATAGTGTTACTCGACAAAACGATTAATCAGACTCAAACTTTATCAAATGTAGAATATAGTGATAATTGGTAAAGCTTAGAAAATTTATCTAGATCGTTATTTTTTCATTTAAAGCTTCACTATATCATGACATATAACAAAGGCGCTTGTGTATGAGGGCCTTACGGCCACAACTTTTATGATTAAAGGGAAATGTAAGAATTAGTCCCAAGTATACAGTATTATGAGCTCTGCGATAAATAGAAGTACCGAGTTCACCTAAATATGTGCTTGGAGACTAAGTTGTTCTTTAGTTCTGATCTACCGGAGGACATCATACTGTAATAACTTACGACAGAACCGTTCAAATTGCACTCGACTACCCAGAAATCCAGACAAATACCTTTAGCTATTCGCCATTAATCTTGAATACACGGCACTTTTTATTCAAAATGGATTTATATTACTTTATGCTTCAATAGTACCAGTTTTTTTTTGGGGTTTTGGTCCATTGTGCTTAACGACAGATAAGAATAACACTCAATCCAAGATATTTATGGGGATGCAGAAATGTTTGTGTAGAGTATCCGACCCGATGATGATTAACGACACACATATTCAATTTTTTTTTCTAAAACATGGAATCACCTACCTGGTGAGGTAGCTCATACCTGTGAGATTTATGTGAATACTTAGTTTCTAATTTCAAAATATAAATAACAAAAAATGGTTTTATCATACAAATAAATGAGGATTCAAACTATTTGGATGAGATTTTAGTATTGGAAGAAACTTAGATCCTAGAAGCTGATTTTATGCGAGAATAAAAGCCATTCTACATTACTCAGACTCACACAGGCGCCCGTTGGATATACTTCAGTTTGTTTATATTTCTCGTTAAAGAACTGTGCTTTAAGATTGGCAAGGACAACCGAATACCACCTTAGGACGAGAATAAAATTGGAATCCTTACGTTTCTGGTGATGCACAAGTTTCTATTCCTGCATTTATTCGGTAAGAAACGTTAGGCAGAAAAACTCAAAACAGTCTCAATCTCTTAGCATTTCTTATGTTACGAGTATCATCCAGGCACAACACTAAGAAAAACGGCTCTGTATATAAGCTTAGTATTATCATTAATAATCCTGTATCTAGATCGTGTTATCTGGATGATTAAGATATTAATTATCATATATATCATCTTGAGCTATATCTATACAGTCTTTATGGTAATTATTAAAATATCGTATATAGGCGTGTTAGTGGTTATTCTTATCACATCACTATTTTAAATACCTAGAGATGCCTTGCAAAGTGAATCTTTATTTAGATTTCCATTAGACTGCTCCGACGTGAGTAGTTGGTTCTGTAGATTATATCGTTTTTATTTATTTTATTTAATTTAATTAGGGTATATGTGCTAGATAATTTATAAATTGGATTGTTATCACGGATTTTTAAATTATTTTTAATAAGTGATGAATTCTATAAGTGCTCTTATGGATTCATCAACTCCGGCCCTGGCACCTAGACCGCCATGAGTGAGACGAGATATATAACTTGTTGTGTCAATATTTGTTATCTGAGTGGGTCGTTCGGGAATATATATACAAAATAAATCATATTAGCCTTTAAATTAAGGACGTATTACTAAGTAATTAGTTATACTACATACTACTTAGTATTGAAAAGTAGTCATTAATAATTCCACTAATGAATTCATAAATATAATGCTTTATATATATATACATGATGAGCTTGCAATTTCAATTCTTCTGAAAATTCCCAACCTGTTCCTATCATAAATTATTTCAAATTTTTTAATAACTTTTCTAAATAAATATGTCATTATTATCTTTAGCGTCGAGATTTATAATGGTATTTTATATTTATCTATTTAAAAGAGACTTTTGTAAGTGCTGCATAGAGGCGGCTTTGAGGTGGGTTTAGGTTTGTAGTATTAGTTTCTTCAAAATTATAGGTTTCATATATGACTTAATGCATCATAGTTGTGATACGATTAATGTCATTTATTCTGACCAACACATTAGTAGATAAATATGTTTACCTTTGGAAATATGTAATTGTCAGAATAACATAGTAGTAAATGACTTAAACGAAGGTTCTTTTGAGAGCAATATACCTATTTATTATCTTACTCCTATACTTGTTGTAATTATCTACAAATTTTTTGTGATCTTTTCACGAATAGAATGAGCTGCACAGATAAATTGAAAATCATCATTTCATAGTTTCTACGGACACCCAGCTTATGTCTCAAATCATTATATGAATATAACGTTTGGAAGTTTAGGAGTCATATTTATGGGTGTCTAAAAGATTCAGAGTACTTGGAGGTAGTATTGGTGTTTATTATACGGCAAACAATTATCACGAGAGGAGTACTCGACATAGAGTACATAGGCGGAGAAAATTGTCTGGTCACTTTTGATCGTGAGTCAGGGAGGATAGCTACGAAAATTGATTTGGCAATTCGTGGTGCTAACACTTAAATTATAGCGATATAGCAAGACATATATGATATGTGACTATTGCTTTTGCTAGCCACTAGCGCTAGGATTGGTAAATATCTTTTGCACATTCAATTAATATATTCAAAATATTATTTTAAATATAAGTAGAATTTTATAAAAATAATTAATATTATTGAATTTGGATCTATTTTTAACATCAATGTATCGATGTTGTTTTTTACATCCAGCATCTGTATACTCAGAACTGATAGGATCAACTGAAAGTTATCAAGAAAGTTGAGATAAAAAAAAATAGTTTGCTATAATATTATAATAATATATCATAACACTATTAATATATAATATATATATATAATTATAATATATATCTAATAATATATATATTATATATATATATATAAATATATATATATATTAAGGTAATTTCAATTTTTTTAATATATTCAAATACAATAATATCAACTTATTAATCATTTTACTGAAATATAATTGGTAAATCCCTTTTTATAAAAGATCTATAACAATATATAATGAGCTGACTAAAGTCTTTAGAGTAAATAATCTCCAAGGAGATATAATTTAATAATTAAATATAATAATATATATAATATAAAAATATTATATATACTAGTATAAATGATGATATAAGCTCACATTTATGTCAATAATACTGTGCATAAAAAAATTATGCTATCATGATAAAAAACCAACAACCTAGGGGTATTTTTCTTAGTTTTTTTTTCATGAAATATAAAATTCAAGCTACTCATGGGTAGTTGTTTTTTTTTTCTAGATAAAAAACGATTTATTTTGACAGAAAACTTGTGCACATGATGGATTCCCTTCGAAGAGAGATTAGCATATTTATATAGATAAATTATTTAATATATATATATATTATAAGTGGCTATACATCGGATTTCAAACTCAAAGCTTCAATTCAGGGTAGACATCTTATAAAGACTCCAGTGGGAATATACGGATCGCCTCGTTTTGGAATGTGATAATAGAGGGCATATGTATGTTCAAGCTAATGTTGGAGAGCAGTTCTCATGTTCCATAAGATTATGCCATCTCTTCCAAAGATTTTTACAGCGCCATAATCCATCTTCGATCGATCATGACGAATGGTATGAGAGACGTAATAATAAGGGACTTTGCTCACAATCAATGACACTATACCATGAATTTTGTAAGGCGCAGCATGACTGACCCCATAGGGTATCTTAGACAATACACGATGCTAGTCGTATTTCACTCAGGATAATTTAATTGCTGGTGAGCTCATATTATTTAAGGTGGTCATTTAGAAATAAATCCCTATATGAAAAATTTGACATGTATGAAAGTTTACAGGAATATTGAGGGAACCATGTAAGTAGTTAGGTTCGCGTGGAGTGAAGGATAGGTGGCCAGGTTATCGTCGTATAACTCCTTTTTCATTAAAATGTAATGGACTGAGGGTTTGGTAGGTGGGAAATAGAAGCTAGGGAATTACCACCATTGTGAAATATTCTCAAAGGTTAGTTTAGAGTTGCCAGTTCAAATGAAATTGGACAGCCTAGTCAACAGTCAACTTATATTACGCCATATCTATACAACTAATAAGAGAGAAATTAGGTATGCACGTTTAGGATATAATTAGTAACGAATCATTAATGAGATAAATAATTATACGAGATCAAACTAATAATAATATACTCATAATGACACGCACTGAGCTCGAGTAAACAGCCTTCATCCAGAGTAAATAGTGAAGTGAATAGAACGAAGACAGCACCGACCTGATATGGATCTGTTCTGATAGAAGTGCATTTAATAAAGAAGGAGTTGTCATTCGGAAACCGAGTGGAGTTATGAAGTATTAAGGAGACAACTCAAGTTTCTCCACACGTTGACTGTCTATAATCACATTTATCAAAATAAAAAAAGACACCAAGAAGCATCCCACCAGTTGAAGGCTTCCCGGATGTCATATGGTCTAGTTTCACAAAGGGGTCCGCAGTCGAGCGAAACTATTTTACTGAAACCAAAACTTGAGGAAATTATATTGAAAATGCCTGGCGACTCTCCAGAACAGGAGAGATAGGTCAGGACCTGAACCATTTTCTCCATATATTGGCAAGTTGATCACAGGTAAGCAATTTAGTCCGCCTACCTTAGGATCCTACCCAGGTTGGAATAAGGGTATTACAAAACTGTTAATATCCAAAGTATAGATTTTAAAAGAGGTTCGAGTCACAGATTTACTGTTATACCGATCACGCATAGATCATCACTGAAGCGGAGGGTTTGAATAAGACGGAGTTAGTAATGTACGAAATTAAGTCTTTGCAAAGGCTATACCATCTTATGCTATGAGCTTAGATCAATGCAGTTTGATTACAGCTTTCAAAGTGTACAAAAAGATGATTATAGATATTTATTCTCCTCACCTTTTGCTGTTGAAAATTTATTTGGGAGTTGCAGATGGTAATTCTCTATTTTTTAAAGGCTCAGGATAGCGAAAGAACTCAAGAGTCCATACAAAACTATAGCTAATGCATCTGCTAACAGCTGCATGGAAGCGAGACTCGTATGAGGTTTATTCAGAGCCATGTTACATTTGTGGACTGAAGAAAATTTAACACCTTACTCTCTCATCACCATGAGTAAATCAATCTACTTCCTACCATTCTCAATTTTATCCCGCAAACTCATAAATGGTTTAACAGATTATACCTCCACTTTTCTTAATAATTTACCTTTCCACATACAATTTAAGTAAACCCAACATATCCAATACTGAGCCCTATATTACTATCCCACTCATTATTCAAATTAACATCAATTCAAGATTTATCCAGAAAGCTCACAATCACTTTATCCCACTTATTCTCAAATATAACGGTACCTCAGACTGGACTATATTATTAATAAATATGCATTATAACCTTACCGTCTCAAACTTTGTTATTCTTACGGGAGTCATTCATATACTCTCCCAGCGGCCCATCTCAGTAAGTTTGGCACAAGGTTACTCACAGAAATCAAAACTCCCTATCCTTCCCGTCTTATCCTCTCAACTCCAACCGCATTGCTTTATCCCTTCGCTGCTCCAAGCTAATGTTTTTCTTTATTATATCTTATTGATTTCTATGAGTAACAGCATGCCAAATCAAGTATACCCTTTCTTAAATTACATCCATTACATTCTACTATCTTCTTCACATTCCTCTATAATCATTTCTTGTACCGCAGACATTCATACAATTTTTGAGCTGGAAGATATAAAGGCCGCTTACTGGAGTTGAATCACGACCAGTTTCCGAGGCAATGTATAGGCGTATCCTATATCGGTATATAAATAAGTGTTTACCGAGTGTTACCTACCTAACCTGAACTACCTATGATCTATTATTTAGTTAACGAGTTTCTAATGTAATAACGCAGAACATCACATTTGACGAAACTCTTTCTCCCCACACATTGGAATAATTATAAGAAAAAAGGTGTTGTTTGTATATAGTAGCCGAATTTTAGCGCTCAGAGCACACTGATAAGCCTGCTCTCTCAGGTCATTATGAAAGCACTGAAGGATTATATGTAATTATAGCTCTTCACTTTTCACGTTTTCTGAAATTATCTATCTTTCATCACTCTATTCTCTCCTCTCACAGATATTGAAATGTCATTCTTCTAACTTTTTACCCCTCATCTTAATTTCCTTTTCTTCCCTTTCCGCTTTCGATCTTGTCATTATTATATTTTACTACACTTCAAATCATCATCTCTCATTCACTCTCTCTCTCTCTCTCAGAATCTCTCTCCTCTCTCTCTCTCTCTCTTTCACTTCCTCGCACACCTCTCACTCTCATCCCACACACATTTATCAGATACTATCTCAGTACTTACTTTTCTATATCATCTATTCATCTAACGCCTGTACGGCTCGCGCGCTTCCCAAAAATAGCGAATGAAAAGCAATACTAGCCTATCTACAATAAACAACATATTAAAGAAAACGTAAAATAGCAATAACTTAAGTATTTAATGTGAATTTATATATATATAGTATTATATATTATATATATACCATTTATAATAATTTATATATATTATATTATATTAATATATACTATATATGTATATCATTAACTATATATATATAGCTCTTCACTTTTACGTTTTCTGTATATCACTATTATCCTATACATGTAAATAAATCTATATATATAATATTTATTATATATATATATACCTCCCTATATATTACTTATATATATCATATATATATATACTATATATATATTAATATATATATATACTATTCTAATATTAAGAAACAATTAAGAAACATTAAAATATCAGAGACAGTAAAAAGCACATGGGCCTCCAGACTGTCACCAGTCAACCCACTACACAAACATGCTCATGCAAATTCCAAAAAGCACCCTAGGGCTTGTCATTTTGTTGTACTACAAATCCACCAATTTGGCTGTAAACAAACCTAATGATATATAAATATGATCTTTACCCAAACCATCTACGATGCATTAAATAACTTTAAGTTATTGGTCAATACTCCTTCCCCATCGCTGATCGCTCTAAACTATAACTATTACTCACAACTAAAATACTCGCACAATTCTCCTCTGGCCTTCGTCTCAACTATATTAATTGAATTCCCAACCCATACAATAAAACGAATCCTAACCCTTTCTTAAATGTTGCACTCGTCATTCTCAAAGTCACACTCAACCACCTCCTCTGGCAGACTATTCCAAAATTTAACAAACTATTTTACTGCAATGCATGCCTTTCCTTATATTCAAAGAATGGCATGCTTTTTCCTTCTTAAATTTTCTTACTATGGCCTCCTGGTCACATGTCATTTCTAACTATGAAAAATGTTATTGGCTCCTCTGTATTATCATAGATGTAATCTTTTGTAGACTTGTAGTCATGTCCCCTCTGAGAAAAATCGCCTTTCTACAGAAAACACTCTTACTCCTTCAGCCTCTCCTATAAGCCTCATTACCCTTTCCAAACCAGAAAATCATTCCTCCTTCGTTGCTCCTACGCGTTGCACTCTCCTCTAGCATATCTACAGTCTTTCTTTAAATAAGGGGCCCAAACTTGGCACAATACTCATCACTGGCCTAACATACTTTCATATCAGTTTTACTTATTAAACTCCTCCTTTGCCTCTGTAAACACCATTGCGATTTAATTATCGCCCAGCATCTATTAGCTTTTCTACCCGCTTCTCCAAAACACTGATCTAGCTACTTTTCAAAATACTGCTTATAATCATCACACCTTAAATCTTTTTCTTGGTCCACAGACTCAAGCCAATCCCCAATTCTATCGTAGTTAAAACTTTTATTTTGTATTAAAAAAATTGAAGATCCTTACACTTTTTACTATTAAAATTCATTTGCCACTTATCTGCCCACCCAAGAAGTTTATCAAGGTTCATTTTTGAACTCTTTAATGCATCCTTTCTCCCGCTTCCTCCATATTGTCTCTAACTGAGGTGGCCAGCTTTAGTATCATTCTCAAACTTAGAAACCTTGCATTTAAGTCCCTGTCTAAATCATTTATATATACCGGTATATAATATAGTGGCCCCAGCACTGAACTCTGTGGGACACAACTCTTCACTATTTTCCCATGATGATGTATTCCCATTTAGTTGTACACATACGTTTTTCTATTTCGCAACCACTCTTAATCCAACCATGTTACCACTCCACCTATCCACATTCCCAATAAATTTTTCATCAGGACCTTATGTGGGAACCTTAAATCAAAACTTTACTTAAAGTCTAAATATAAAAATATAACTGCGATATCCTCGGTCAATGCATGTCAGATAATGTATTCCATCTAAATTCTAAAGGTTTGTCTGAACATGACCTATCTCCTCCCTTACTCTGAACACCATGCTGGTAGTTCATACACATACCGTTGTTATCTTTCTAAAAATATTTCTGCTATATTGACACTTTCAGTAACTTTTTTCCAGAACCTTCTACAAACCAGGATGTTAAGCTAAACTGGCCTATAATTTCCCAAATCCTTCCTTACTACCGTTTCCTTAAATAAAATAGGCACAACATAATGCTGTTTTCCAGTCATCTGGGTACCTCATCACCAAATGTTAATAGATCGCTTAAAAAATCAAATACAGTGGCCTTTGCAATGCTGGAACTACCCTCTTTCAGAATTCCTACCCATACTATACATAAGGGCCTGCAAGCTTTCTTGGATCAATACTGATCTAATAAACGTTTTCAATATCTTTTACATCAAATTCAAATTCTGTAAGTCTATTTGTTTACATGCATACAAGAACTATTAGTCTCCAAACTATTATCTATCTGTTCCTCAGTAAACACTGAAGCAAAGATAACGCATTGAAATGTTGACCAATCTCCTTATCTGAACTCACTAAATTTTCGTCAATTTTAATTGGACCCAATTGTCCTATTCTTACTTTAAATTAATAAAAGCTAAAAAAACCTCTTCAGGTTCTTATTACTATTCCTTGCTAAATTAAAGATTTCTGCTCTCTCTTTGCCTAACACTAGGACCTGGTTAAGTCAATTTCTATTTTTCCTATAATTTTTCTAAATATCTCCCTATTACTTACCTTTGAATAAGTTTTAAAAAGACATCTGCGCCTTTTCATTAACTTTTCTCCTCTATCTGC
Organism: Trachelipus rathkii; assembly: GCA_015478945.1. Classification (NCBI taxonomy): domain Eukaryota; kingdom Metazoa; phylum Arthropoda; class Malacostraca; order Isopoda; family Trachelipodidae; genus Trachelipus; species Trachelipus rathkii. The sequence continues at coordinate 13,785 of JABUQX010138526.1, forward strand.
TCTATTCCAAACAGTTTTCTCTCTCGAGGCACCTAATGGTTATCTTTAAACAACATACTGGACTGAATATCATTTAAATTTGTTGTAAAGATGTTTCCCACATTCTATTACACAGTTTTTGGTCGTTTAAACACTTTATCCCAGTCAGTTGTACTAAGCTTGTCTCGAAATTTGGTAGAAATCGCCATTTCGAAAATCTATGATCTTTTCCTTATTTTAACTTGCAATTTGGGCCCAGATACTACATTTAATATTAAATTATTATTATATGTCGACCTAAAGTCCTAAAATTCTCCTCTCAACTCTAACCTTCATCCACCATAACCTTTCATCATTGTTCAATATTAAGTCTAATTAGTGGCACTCGTATCTGTTGGGTTTCTTGGACCTCATAACTGCGTCACAAAGTTAATCTAGTATACAATTTATGAATGCTGAACTACTATGGTCCATATTAGACACAGGAATTCCTAATGAAATGCCGGAAAAAATTAAAATCACCCATTATGACTATACCCTTTTTCACTTACTGGTGGCATGCTGGTCTACAATTTCTTTCACAATTTCAGAATCTAATTCTGGACTCTGGCCAGGAGGTCTATAAAATGCCCCTATTCTAAATGATTTATTATACTATTGTATATAACGATATCTACCCACACTGATTCAATTTCATGATTAATTTTAAAGTCAGTCATTAGTACATGATTCGAATATTGCTTTTAATAAAGCGCCAAACATTCCCACTCCCCCTTGCTTTTCCTTAACCGCCTGGGTAAATAAATAAGTGAATTTTCCTCAATTTCAGTATTTCCTCGGAAAGGAGTCTCCTAATCATAATTCTTACAATTAACCATAGGCCCCCCCCCCCTCAGTTTTATTCTTTTGTGCCCAAAAAAAATAATGCGTTTTTTCCCTTTTAAGAATTTTCCTTTTCTTCCCAAAATTTTTCTATGGTCGTATACCACTAATGAAGCTTCATCTTTTTTTATTTCTAAGGCTATGAAGATTTTGTGCAAAAACATTTGATACTCGAAATGCTGTTACGTTTATCTGCTATCATCCATTATTTAAACCTGTAAAAACATTAGTTTTATTTATCTCCGCACTATTCCGAGCATGTTACCATTGCTATTCTATCTTGTATCCATAGATTTAGCCCACATCACCCCCACTTTACCTAGTTTTTTTTGAAAAACAAGTCTCCAAACTGGTA
>JABUQX010138528.1:0-21861 GCA_015478945.1 Trachelipus rathkii
GTTGTACTTCGTTCAGTCGTTCAGGTGTTTAACCGTTTCCATTTATCGTGAAACGCTTTCGCATTTCGTGCGCCCTTTCAATTTTTATTATTATTATTATTATTATTTTTATTATTATTATTATTATTATTATTATTATTATTATTATTATTATTATTATTATTATTATTATTATTATTATTATTATTATTATTATTATTATTATTATTATTATTAATATTATTATTATTATTCTTCTTTTATTTTTAATTTTATTATTATTAATTTTTATTAATTTTTCTTAGGATCATTGTTCACTATATTGTTATTACTAATACATGAAGTTTATACACGGTTCTTCTTATTTACCAAATTTTTATTTTATTTTGTTGTTGTTTTTATTTTCCAGATTCAGTGGACCTTTTTCTTGGTTTCTCGGATTGGTAACTTAAAGGGTCGTCTGAAGTTCGATGAGTGTACACCCAGCCTGGGCGAATTTGTATACATGTTGATATATAGCATTTGGTAAGGCGGCCATAAAGTATTCTTTTATGAAGGCCATATGATTTTGAAGGAGAGTTTTTGTACTTCTCTCTCCGATGATGTTTCGGAGGCGTCCCATATACTCACTCGGTAATTCATTCGGGTATATTCCTCCTTTGATGGCGTCCTGAAGCGTTTGCTTGTTTGTTGGTAAATATGTCCTCCTTATAGTGTTATAAAGACTTCCATGGGGAGTTTGAATTGAAAGAGGGAGTGTGTATTGAAAGCAGCATGCGATTTGGAAGGATCGGCGCAATTAATTTCACTTTGTCTATTTCATTCTCAATTTTGCATATTTGGAATAAGATTTCAATTGCTGCTAACCAAGAGCCACATCAGAAAAAAATTGAATGGCGGGAATTGAATTCGCTTTAACGGGGTCGGCTGACTCTCCCGCGCCTGACTCTGCTCCCCCGTTTTGTTGGGTGAAGACTTGTTGGAATTGGGGGATTTTTTCTTATCCCTCTTTTCTCGTGAGACTGTAGCCTTTCATGCTGTTCTATAACAAGGCCTAGGCTTGTTCGAGGTTACCGCCATAATTGTTTCTTAAGAACGTTTGTCTTGGGTTTTTTTCAAATGCTTAAAGGCTAAACTCTCATTCGTTGTTGATATGAACAAGTTCGTTACTTAGGCTCATCAATTTCCTCATTTTTTTTTTTTTTTTATAAACTGCGACTTTTGTATTTTATATTATTTTCTTTTTTGATGTACATATATTGATCTTCACCAAATTAGTATTGTTATTACCATACTTTTCACTGTTTATTAATTAGTACCACGATCACAGTTATTTGTTGATACACTTTCACTGATTTTTATCACCGTTTATTCTTTTATTTTTCACAAAGTCGGTCACTGTTTTTTAATAGAAATTTTTAGGCCCATATCAGAAGGTAATATATTTTATTGCAAGATTGCAATGTAGCAAGGTTGCAAGGTATTTCCGGTCACTCGTAGGGTTTACCAAAAATATGATCTGATATTAAACAGACCAATTAGAAAAGTAATTAATGCTGGGGATGATAGTGAAAGTGATTTATGCGATCAAAGTTTATTAATTATGCAAGTGAAATATATGGTATGTCAGATAATAATAAATGGAATGTAATTGCAATGGGAATAATATACTTAATTGTTGAATAGATAATGTTAATTTGAGATAATAATGACGCGGCACGCTGCCGGCTTTAGGCTCAAATCTGACTCTCTAACACAACCAGCTCGTATCGCTGCTGAAATAACAATCCCGCTTTTTCGGCTGAGGCCTTAGAGGCGGCCCACATAGGCACTTCTCAACCGTTACAAAATTCAAACCTTTAACAGTCTGTAAGTTATTTTGGCAGATGCCCTCAGTACTTTTCCATGGATATTGTTGGGAATTTACCAAGAAGTAAATTCTCTGATATGCAATCACAGCAGTTGAGTGAACTGCTCTACCCAAATAAGAGGAGGTTCTAGCCTAACTAGTTAATTTACAACAAAAAACAATTATAACTCACCATTAAATTTTAATTTCAAATTAGCTTTTAAGTTTTGTTTCCAAGAATTTAAAACTTGGAGGGAAGCCTTTTGTTTGAGGCTTAATTTTAGTAAATTAAAGGTAGTTGATAGTACCTAGTTTTGCCTACATATATCATGCCATCCGTGGAGTACTCTGTTCAAACTTAAAGTAAGGTATAAGGATTTAGAGGCTAGAGAAGTGTTAGAATAAAAAAAAGATAGAATAGACCTAACTGCTAGTCCTGCTAATTCAGAATATAAAGGGTTAGGACCAGCTTGGGAAAAGAGACCTTAACATAAGTTTCTCTGAACAATTCCTCATCTTTAATAAGGCAAAAAATACTTAGGCCTAACTAGAACTAATGTTAAATAATATAAAATGAATACTTAGTTTAAAATAGCGTGATGCTACAAGGGATCGGAGCTATACCAACTCACGAGTTATTCAGTTGACTCTCAATTTTCAAGTGCCTCGTTTTTAAGTTTCCAAACAAACTTTTGCTGTTGCCAACAAATATATTTTTCAAGAAAGTCTAAAAAACACCAAAACAGTGAAATACAAGAATACTCTAAAATCTTGAAAGCATTTTAAAAAAGACCCAAGTTAAATTTAAAATAGTTAATAACAACATAGTAAGGTTTAATAGAATAAAATATTTCTAATATCCTCCCAGCAAAAAACAATTTGCTGGAGGCAAATTAAGGGGAAATGATTTTCAAATGTAAAAACAACTTTTATACCATAACATTCAGTTCAGAACAACATGCAATTGCTCATATCATACCATGCAAATTAATTTTAGAGCAAATCAAACATATTTACAAAGTTTAAGCTTCATATAACAAGCCAATACAAACTAAACCCTAAATCTAACTTAATTCTAAAGGAAACTATTATTTACAAATCATCCAGCTTTTCTTTCAGGAATTTCCTGAACTTCACAGCAGCCTTCCTTGCAGGTCTCTTCTTAACACCTGACTGCCTACTCCTAGCAACTGGAGGAGTAGGATCAGTATTAAGAACTTCTTCAGTAGAATTGTCAATATCATCCCATCATGATTTGCCCCAGAGTGGGTTATTGACAATTCCATTGGATACAGGTTGCAAATAGGATGATGAACAGTTTTACCATTGCTTTGTTTAATTTTTACTGACCTAATAATTTTATCATGGCCTATAACCACTTCTATGACCCTTCCCAACATCCAGAAGGGTCTTGGTTTGTTAGGCAGTTTTATAAGTACAACATCACCACACTTTATACGATTAGTCCAAGGACTCTGATACAAGTTTCTACTATGCTCTCTGAGACTCAACAAATACTCTTCATACCATAGCCTTTTGAATTCTTCAAAAGTTATAAGTTGCTGGTCCAGACTTTTAAGTACAACATCCCTGTCCATCTCTCTCCATGGATCTTCCAAGTCTCTAAAGACAAGAGCCGAATTAGAGTGCATTTTCAGAAAGGAATTGGGAGTAATGATATTTAAATCATTTTCAGAAGACCTATACGTGAGAGGTCTGGAATTTATAGCGTCTTGAACCGAGGATAAAGTGGTCAGTAGTTCAAAATAAGAAAGCTTTTTAGTTTGCACAGTTTTATATAAGCATTTTTTAACAGTCCTAATAAGCCTTTCCCAAGCTGCTCCAATAAACGCAGCATAAAGAGGAATTTTAATATGCTTAATGTGACACCTAGTTAGGTGATCACAAAATTCTTGGGAATAAAATACATTACTCAGGATATCTCCTGATTTTCCAAATGCTCGAGCGTTATCAGAGTACAGGTGAGAAGGAATAGTGTACCTATTGCAGAACCTTTGAAAGGCAAGTAGAAAGTTCTCTGTAGACATGTCAGGAACAAGCTCCAGGTGTAAGGCCCTAATGCTCAAACAAGTAAAAAGTAAAATATACATTTTGTAATCCTCCTTACTTTCTGTGCTCTTAACAGAAACATGACCTGTGAAATCAACTCCCACATGATGGAAAGGTTTGATCAAAGCTAGTTGGTTTTTTGGCAGGTTGGTAAGTTTGGGATAATTGAAGCAGAGAGCATTATATTTCTTACATAAGAAACATGAAGACAAGGTATTTTTAACAGCTTGTCTGGCTTGAGGGATCCAGAACCCTTTATTTCTAACACAGTTTAAAGTAGTTTGCACCCCAAGATGCTGAACTTGAGAATGAGCATTCAAAATAATCAATCTGGTGAAGTGGTGTACTTTGCCCAGTAAAATGGGATTACAAATATCAAAACTAAAATGAAGAGACTTAGAAATCCTCCCATGGGAACGGAGAATTTCATCATCGTCCAAAAATAGATCTAAGTTTTTAACAAGAGAGGGAATATGCTGAGAATCATCATTAGCTTTGAGAAAACTAATTTCTTTTCCAAAACATGCAAGTTGCATACGCCTAATCCAGTAAAGTACAGCACATTTGGCAGGATCAGCTTCCACCACTTTAATATACCTAAATTTAAACAGATAAGTAGTTATCTTAATCAACTTATCAAACTGTGAAAACCTTTCAATGTCTAAGACATCATCAACAGCATTAGTGACAGTACAATGTACAAAGGACTTAAGTTTACACTCAGGGGGAATGCTCAACAGCTCATGTGTAGGCCAATTTTTAAAATCATTAGACAAGAATGGAGGTCCATTCACCCAGAATTTTTTTATTTCAATAAATTTTTTAAATGATACACCTTTGGTCAATAAATCAGCAGGATTGCTGTTGGTATCAGTATACCTGAAATATATAGGCAAATTAAATTCAGAAAGTATTTCATTTTTGGCAAGTTCAATGTCTTTAAGCCTATTTTTAACCAGTTTTGATTTACACTTAGGGTTATTTGTTAACAGCCAGGAAAGCACTACCTGGGCATCTACAACTAAATTTAAAAATTTAAAATTAATATCTTCAAAGGAAGACAAAATGCTGGGCAAACACTTAAATGCAAGCACAACAGCCATAAGTTCAAGGCAAGGGATGCTCAACTCTTTCAAAGGGGCCATTTTAGCCTTAGAAAAGACCAATTCAGAAATGTTATCACAGCATGCATATACTATAAAACCATAAGAGGTTTTTGAGCTGTCACAAAATACATGCAAACCATAAACCTTGTCCTTATCAAGGACCATTCTCCTAAAAGATAATTCAGAAGCCTTATTAAGAGATAAAGCAACCCTTTTCCACTCAGTTATAATTTTAGGATCTAAGACAGTATCCCAATCTACTTTAGGACTCAAACCCCAAATGTCCCTCATCAATATTTTACCACTAACCGTTAAAGGCAAGATTAGCCCCAAAGGATCAAAAACAGAGGAAATTGCTGACAAAATTTGCCTTTTAGTATTAGCCTCTATGTTGAGGTCAACTTTCGCCACACTTAGGCTATCATTTTCCAAATGATATCTATAACCTAAGACTTTCTCTTCCGGGCAACCATGCGCAGCAAATCTGCCATCCGCTTCAAACATAGAATTTAACTTTGGCAAATTAGAATTCCAACTTCTAAGTTTAAAGGAAGCTTCATCCATTCTCACACATGCTTCTTTATAAATGTACTCTAATTCTAAATGATTATTGCTACTATAAAGGAAATTATCTACATAAAAGTTGCTTGCTAGCAGTCTAGAGCATAAATCATCTGGAAATTTAGAGGCATGGTGTTTCATGACAAAATGGAGAATAAAAGGGCTGCTAACAAAACCAAACACCAAGGTGGTGTAGCGGTAGGTGACAATTTTGCCATTTTCTACCCAGAAAAAACAAAATCTATTCCTATCCTCTTCAGTAAGCAATTTAATAGCAAGAAAGGCCTGTTTAATATCAGCAAGGATGACATATTTATTACATCTAAATTTCAGTATTAATTTTAGGAGTGAGGACATTAGGTCAATGCCTGGGTAGGCAGCTTCATTCAAAGAAGGCAATTTAAGGTTGGTTTTTAAAGAGCAATTGAAAACTGGGCGTATTTTGGTCGTAACCTGAGCCTCAGTCTTTAGGACAGGCCGATGGGGAATGAAAATAAATTTTGCATATTCTGAAGGGTTTATATCCACCTTCTCAATAATACCATCAGTCAACTGTTGGCTAAAAACTTTGCCATAATCATCAAATAAATTTTTATAATGTAAGTTAGAGACAACTCTATCAAGGACTTTACGGGCAACAATATGATTAGAAGGAACCAGGTCAATGGTTTCCTTCCAGGGGAGTTTCACAAAGTAGTGACTATCTTTAAAAACTATGTTTTTATTAAATTCAGAAACTTGCAAAATATCGGCTTTAGCCATATCTTCATTAACATCTAAAATACCGAGGCTTTCAAGAGTAAAAATATTATCTAGACCATGCTCTACTACACTGTCCTCAAAAATACTTGTCAATGGATTAAAGTATGAGGTGGAAGGACTTAAAACCTGATTAACAAGAGAGGAATGGGCAAGATTTTCGTGAGACGAAGGGCCTCCAATTTTATTAGAAGGCACATTCAGTTTATCAATTTGGTCAGGGTATAGGAAATTTTTAATATCACCAAATGGTACAATATGCTGACCCATCTTAAAACAAGCTCCATTCATACATCTCTCAAATGAAAAAGGTGGCAAATATTGTAACAAATCTATACCAATTAAAGCATGCAATTCTACAAAATCTTCACAACCATGCCTATCACTCAAAGAACTTACACTGTGCCCAAGTTTATTTATATTCTCTAACGCCATTTTTAAACCAGGTATTTCGAACTTAATATCAAAGGACTCATCAATGAGCAAAGCAAAAGGAAACTGGTTTCTGCCAGGCAGATCAATAACAAAGGAGCTAAGAAAGAAAGTTTTTTCTTTCGATGAAATAAAACTATGTATGTCATAGCTAATACTATACAAAGTTTTCAAGTCTAATAGCTGCCCTGCAACTTTAGAACTAACATAACTTCGTTCCGATCCAGAGTCTAAAAGAGCTAACAAACGGCATTGTTTACCCCCTTGGTGCAAAGTGATTTCTATAAATGGGAGGAGATAGTTTTGTTCACCCTTATTAAAATTAATGCAAAGATAGGACATAGTTTGACTGCTAGAATTATTAGAATGCCCCTGTTTACATAAAGCAGAAATATGAGTAAAAAGTTTACAATACATGCAAGCGTAATCTAAAAAGCCCCCTTGATTACCCGGACATTCTTCTGTAGCATGCTTGGCACTCGAGCAAAACTTACAAATATGCAGCTGGTCACAGCGTTCTAGCCTAGATTCAATGTCTTTGTAAGATGGACATTTATTCATGCTATGACCTGCCATGCTGCAAAATTTACACGGGAAGGCTGAATTAGCTGCTTTGCTTCTAAAAGGAACATTAGATTTGGCAGACTTTTGGGTAGTCTTAAAGTTTTCAAGGGTACCTTTAGAACCATTGGGGGTGGAGTTCTTTTCATTATTACTATGGCCCTTGTTTTGACCACCACTAGCATGCTTATTATTGTTAAATTTATTATATTTAAAACTATTATTATTAGGGTTATTATAATAATTACTCTTGTGTCTGCCAAATTTACTATTCCTAAAGTTATTACTTTCATGCTTGGCTTGTGACCTCTGCATCAGCTCCAAGCGTTTCATTAAGGTAGACGAATTCTCAAACACGTCATTTATACTTGGGTAATTAGTTAAAGTTTTATCGATTAATAAATTTATAAACCTAGGAGGTAATTTATTAACTACGAGTGAACTAATCATTTTAAAACCTGCAGTATCAGGAGCAAGGAAATCTAACCCGTAGGACTTTAGGTCATAAGCTAAGGCCTTAACCTCATTAAGAAAAGATTTCACCTCAGCTAAATTATCTTCAGAAGGAGGAGAAATATCTAATAGCCTAACAATTATTTTTTCTACTATGAAGTCTTTATCAAGAAACTCCTTCTTTAAAATATCTAGAGCAATCGTGTAATTAGAGCCTTCAGGACTCAAATGTTTAATCATTTCATAGGCCACATCTCCCAGATTGCTTATCAAATGTATAAGTTTCTCCTCATTTGTGTAGACGGGATTTCCGTCTATTACAGCTTTAAACTTAGACAAAAAACGGGAGAATGCTAACTTATCAGCTTCATCACCCTCAAACTTCCCTATCTGAATTGGAGGCTCTTTTGCACTCCTAAAAAGGTTTAAACTAGAACAGTTCTATCAGATACATTAGAATTAGGGCCTACAGTAGAGTTAGAAAAGGGTGTTTCAGAGTCTTCACTAGCAATAGAAGGAGTATTAGGCTTTGTTAAGTTGTCAGATAAAGTGGCAATTTGTTCTTCTAAATCTAATTTATAATCAAACATACTGTTACGCTCACTCACATAAAATTCATTAAGACTTTTAAATTTAAGTATATTTGACAAAATACTTTTATCTGTCTTCTCCAAAGACTTCAAATAACCCTTTAATTCAGATATTTTATCTTTAATAAAAGAGGGACTACCGCTAGTTCTTAATCTAGCTACAATTGCCTCCATCCTTCTTTTTAAATCGTCCCGTTCTACAATGAGAGGATTATTAAGTAACTGGCATTCTTCCATATCAGCCATAGTGATAATATAAAAACAATGACTAAGTGAATTTAATATTTCTCAAAAAAACAACTACGTTATAATTTCACTCAAAGTATAGGCAACGCATCCAAGTATCAAGGAAATTCAATAAGCTATATATATATATAAGATGAGTTATAATTAAATAGCATGAGCTAACAAAATTAATTAAGATAGACGTCCTCTTTTTAAATTCTTGGAAAGATGTTGGGAATTTACCATGAAGTAAATTCTCTGATATGCAATCACAGCAGTTGAGTGAACTGCTCTACCCAAATAAGAGGAGGTTCTAGCCTAACTAGTTAATTTATAACAAAAAACAATTATAACTCACCATTAAATTTTAATTTCAAATTAGCTTTTAAGTTTTGTTTCCAAGAATTTAAAACTTGGAGGGAAGCCTTTTGTTTGAGGCTTAATTTTAGTAAATTAAAGGTAGTTGATAGTACCTAGTTTTGCCTACATATATCATGCCATCCCTGGAGTACTCTGTTCAAACTTAAAGTAAGGTGTAAGGTTTTAGAGGCTAGAGAAGTGTTAGAATAAAACAGAAAAGATAGAATAGACCTAACTGCTAGTCCTGCTAATTCAGAATATAAAGGGTTAGGACCAGCTTGGAAAAAGAGACCTTAACATAAGTTTCTCTGAACAATTCCTCATCTTTAATAAGGCAAAAAATACTTAGGCCTAACTAGAACTAATGTTAAATAATATAAAATGAATACTTAGTTTAAAATAGCGTGATGCTACAAGGGTTCGGAGCTATACCAACTCACGAGTTATTCAATTGACTCTCAATTTTCAAGTGCCTCGTTTTTAAGTTTCCAAACAAACTTTTGCTGTTGCCAACAAATATATTTTTCAAGAAAGTCTAAAAAACACCAAAACAGTGAAATACAAGAATACTCTAAAATCTTGAAAGCATTTTAAAAAAGACCCAAGTTAAATTTAAAATAGTTAATAACAACATAGTAAGGTTTAATACAGGAATAAAATATTTCTAATAATATATATATATATATATATATATATATATATATATATATATATATATATATATATATATAAATATCCGATATTTATTTTTATCCGATATTTATTTTGTTATTTTTTTACTATATTACTTATGTATTATTATTTATTTTTTTTACATACATACTTGTATATATATATACTTAAATACATACATATACTATTTTATATATGTTTAAAAGTATACGCCTATCGCGTTATGAGTTTCCCTCTTTATTTATTTTCTATGAGTTACGTTAGATATTTAACCCTTCTAAAAATATTTGTCTAATTACTTTAGATATTTTTAAACCCCTTTATAAAATAGTTTCACTTTTAGCAATACGATTACTAACTGCACCAGTTGAATAGAGAACGCGGAATGAGCGTCCTCAAGCTTACCTCAGATGCCCAGACCTGCGGCTATTGCAAGTAAGGCGTCATAGCTACAAGGCCATGGTTCTTACCGTTTATACTTTGCACCCTTGTGGTGTTTCTAGTTAAAGAAAGTAAGAAAATAGAAGGAAGGGACAGGATTGAGCCTGTACAGTTCCTATGCCAGGTAAATGTGGAAGAACCAATGAGAGAGCGTGAGAAACCACTCTCCCTTTGCAACGGAATTCGAGGCATGTCGTCAGGTAGACGCCGTACTTCGAAATTCTTTCGTTGTGAGTTTTTTCCATCTATACATACTAACGAAGTAGTATTGACTCGTCCTATATATATATATATATAGATATATTATATATATATATATATTATATAATTATATATTTATAATTATTATTATATATATTATAATATATATATTATATATATATATATATATATATATATATTATTATATAATAATATATATAAAATAATATTAAATTATAAATATATATATATATATATATATATATATATATATATATAATATATATAATATATATATTCAAATGTAGTTTGTTAAACTAAAAGCTCTTTATAATTTAAAAGATTAAGGATATATATGCATATTTTAGTTTTTGGGCCCAGAATGGCATGTAGTTTAAAAGTTCTTTTACCAATTCATTTACCTATTTCTGTATTGCATTTTTAAAGCTAGATTTATCAAAAGTGTATTTTTTGTTAGGGGTTGTCATTTTGGATATCAAACCCTTTTAAGTTGTTTATCAAAATAATTAGTCAATTTAGTAAATGGTGTCATATAGGCCTATTCATATTATTATATATTATTATAGTTATAATATTAGTTATTAGTTTGACTTAATATTATCACTACAATAAAATATTAAAATAATTTTTTTACATTTTTTGTATGAATCAGTTCTTCTAAATAAATTTATTTCATTAAATGTCTCATTATTACTTTCAATGAATTATAACTATTTTTATTTTCAAAACTACCTTTTAAAAATATAGGTCTCCGGCCGGAGAAAGCCGGAGACTAGTGGTCTCCGGCCGGAGCCGGAGATCTTTAAAAAGGCCGGAACTCCGGCCAAGCCGGAGCCGGAACCGGAGATCCGGTGCATCCCTAATTATAATATATCATATATATTATATATATATATATATATAAAATTAATATAAAATTAAAAAAATATTAATAATAATATTATTAAAAATATTAATTTAAATATATATATATAATATATTAAATAATACGTATATTATATTTATATATATAATAAATATATTATATATTATAACTCCAAAATTTATGCTGCTCCTAAATTACTAACTGATAGATATCAGATGTTAGCCTATTTCGTTCGTCTGAACAAACATTATTTAACAAAGAACGTGAGGGAGAAAGAAAGAAAGAGAGTGAGGCCCAATTATAGATAAAAACGTTTCATTTGCTATTTCTGAAATTACGAACGAGTTTAAAATAATGAGAAACTTGGAACAGTTAATGAATGTACGGTAGATCTTATTTTTATCATCAGAACCACTTAAGGGTTAGGGAGCACGTACTTGCCATTTCAATATTGCTTATGTCGTACTCTAATAAATAACAATAATATAATAATAATATAATAATATAATAATAATGAATAAATAATAATAATAATAATAATAATAATATAATAATAATAATAATCATAATAATGAACAGGCTTAAATGTTAAATAAACCAAAATATTAATAATAAATTAATAAATCAGTTAATAATATATATATATATATAGTATATATATATATATATATATATACTAATATATATAATATATATATAGTAAATTATATATTATTATATATATATATATATATATATATATATATATATATATATATATATATTATATATTATATATATATATATATATATATATATATATATGATTCTATATATATATATATTTAATATAATATATATATATATGGTGATATTTGGTTTAAAGCCACAACTTATCATCGTTCCATCTCAAAAACTACAATATGCTCAGGGAAATGGAATATCATTTGTGGAATCTGGCAAAATTTTATTGTGGGAAACTGTAAAAAAAAAAATCAAAAAAATACAAAATTAAATAAAAAAAATCATATCTCGAAAACTCCCAATAGGAGCGACAACGGAATACATTTTTGGAATCCTGTTAAAATTTTAGTTAGGAAAATGTAAAAAAAAATATATAAATAAATAAAATAAATATTGGCTAATTTTTTTTTGAATTAGGACAGGGGACCTAGCATATATATATTATTTGTAAAGTATTACACGGCAATGTAGGGGGCTCGAGAGCCGACGGGAAACCAAGGGGGGGGACGTTTTCCATACCCCCGTAGGGGAGGGGCGGAGGACCCCCGCGACACCCAAATCGGTTTCGGGTTCCGGAGACCCCCCGGAGGGGGGGATTAGTCCTACCACGTAGTTCCCCGGAAGGCCGAGAGACCGACTCCTGCCATCGGTGCGGTTATACCCTTGGGGGTATTCTTTAGTAAAAAAAAAAAAGCAAATTTAATAGAAGTCTGATTTATTTTAACAGATAACCATAAAAGGTCTGTAAAATAGCTATCTAATATATTAACTATAATTTTAACAATAATTTTTATTTTTTTAATTCTTTTTTTTTTCCCTATTTAAAATTTTACCAGGATTCCAAAATGTATTTCTTTTCGCTGTAGCTATTAGTTTGAGAATATATATATATTATTTTATTTTTTTTTAATTTTTTTAACAGTTTTCCGCACTAAAGATTGGGAACCAGCATTCCAGCATGTATTTCCTTTCTACTGTAAGCCTATTGTAGTTTTGAGAATATGAGGTTTGTGGCTTTAAACCAAATTTCAACCTATACATATATATATATATATATGTATATATATTATATATATATATATATATATAATATATAGTATACTATATATTATATATATAAGTATTAATATATATATATATAAAATTTATATATTATATTATAATATATATATATATATATTATATATAAATATATTATAAAAATATATAGTAAATATATCTATATATATATTATATTATGATAATATTATATGATATTATATTATATATAAGGTTATATATATATATATGGCCAGCGTTTGTATTTTCCGTCATATGTATCTTAAAACTTATTAATGCTACTGTAAAACGGAATTACATTGGTGGATATGGCTGGTCAATTTTAAGTAGGCGGAAAATGTAAAAAAAAATAAATAAATAAAAAAATAAAAAAATAAATCTCAAAAACTACAAATAGCTATAACCAGCGAAAAGGAAACATTTTTGGAATCAGCGTATAAAGCTTAATACAGAAATGTAAAAAAACAAAAAAAAAAAAAAAAATATTGTTAATAATTATAGTACTATGATTAGAGAGCCTATTTAGAGAGACCTTTTATTGGTTACTCATTAAAATAAATAAACTTTCTATTATAATTTTGCTTTATACGGCAACTAGGGGCTCGAGCCGACGGGAAACATAGGGGGGGACGTTTTCCATACCCCCGTAGGGGAGGGGCGGAGGAAACCCCGCGACACCCAAATACCAAAGAGTGGGGGTTTCCGGGACCTACCGGAGGGGGGAATTAGTGCTATCCCCGTAAGTTCCGGAAGGCCGAGAGCCCGACTCCTGCCTATTTGGTTGCGGTAATACCCTTGGGGTATTCCTTTAGTAAAAAAAAAAAAAAGCAAAATTTAATAAAAAGTCTTTTTATTTTAACGAGAAAACCAAAAAAAAGGTCTCTAAAAAGGCCTTTTAATCATATTACTAATTATTAACAATATATTTTTTTTATTTTTATTTTTTTTTTTTAATTTTCTTATGTGAAATTTTACCAGGATTCCAAAAATGTATTCCTTTTCGCTGTAGCTATTGTAGGTTTTTTTGAGATTTTTTTTTTTTTTTTTTATACATTGTTCCAGCTAAAATTGGACAGCATTCCACCAATGTTTCCGTTTTTAACTGTAGCATTAATAGTTTTTAAGATCATATGAAGGAAATACTACGCTGACCATATATATAGTATTATATATATATATATTACTAATATATATATAATATATATAGTATATATATATATATATATATAATATTATATAGTAATATATATATTTATATATATATAATATATAGTATATATAATATATATATATAATATACTAGGACAAAGTTTACTTCACGCCCACACGGGGAACGGGAGCTACGATCAAAAAAAAATTTCACAGGTAGCTGCATCTATGATACATAAATAGATGTTCTATGGTCGAATTGAAATTTTTTTTTTTTACCTATGTTCTAGGGGCGAAATTAGGTTTGGTTAAGTTAGATCAAGTTACGGTTAGGTAAGGTAGGTTGTAGGCTCAGGTTCAGGAAAAAAAAATTCATTTCGACCCTAAAACTATTTATGTATCATAGAGGCTACCTGTGAAATTTTTTTTGAATCCGACGTCAATAACCGTGTGGGCGTTAAGTAACTTTTACCTATATATATATATATATATGGTCAGCTTCTGGATTAGCCGTCATATATATCTTAAAAACTATTAATGCTACAGTAAAACGGAATACATTGCTGGAATGCTGGTCTTAATGCCTGGTTCCCAGAAAATGTAAAAAAAAGAAAAAGATAAATATATATACTATATAATATATATATATTATATATATATATATATATATATAGTATATATATAATATATATATATATATATAATATATATATATATATATAATATATATATATAATAATATATATATATATATTATATTATATATATATAGGTAATACTTATATATATAATATATAAATATATATTATATATTATATATATAATATATATATATATATATCTATTATATAATTATATAATATATATATATATATATAGTATTAATGGTATATATAAGTATGGTTATATTATATCATATATATAAGTATATATATTTATAAAATTATCTCAAAAACTACAATAGCTACAGCGAAAGAGAATACATTTTTGGAATCCATGCGTTAAAATTTTGGATAGGAAATATGTTAAAAAAAATAAAAAAAATAAAAAACAATTATTGTTAATATTATAGTAAATAGAAGGCCTATTTAGAGACCTTTTATTGGTTTCTCGTTAAATAAAGACTTTCTATTAATTTTTTTTTTTTTACTAAGAATACCCAGGGTTTACCGCCCCGATGGCAGGAGTCGGGGTCTCTCCGCCTTCCGGGGAATACGGGGTAGGAATATTTCCCCCCCTCCGGGGAGGGTCTCCGTAGAAATCCCCGCTCTTTGGTATTGGGTGTCGGCGGGGTTCCTCCGCCCCTCCCCCTACGGGGTATGGAAACATCCCCCCCTAGTTCCCCGTCCGGCTCGAGCCCCCTAGTGTGCCGTATAAAGCAAAAAATTTTTTTTTTACATTTTCCTATGTAAATTTTACCAGGATTCCAAAGATGTATTCCTTTTCGCTGGTAGCTATTGTAGTTTTTAGTTATATATATATATATATATATAATATATATATATATATATAATATATACAAATATAAATAATATTTATATATATATATATATATATATATATAGATATATATATATATTATATATATATATTTTTACATTTTCTGGACATCCATTGGACAGGCATTCCACGAATGTAGTCCGTTTTACTGTAGCAATTAATAGTTTTGTAAGAACTACATATACGGCTAATCCAGACGCTGGCCTATATATATAACATATATATAATATTATATATATATATATAATATATATTATATATATATAATATATACTATATATCTATAATATATATATATATATATATATATATATATATATATATATATTATTACCTTCTCTTTCTTCCTTTCCATTATTGTCGTCCTACCTCTCACGTGACCTAAAATCTTGCTTCCTATTGGACAACGAATTCGCCATCTTCGCCTCAAGAAGCATTTTAGAATCTCTCCTTTTTTAGTGTCCAAACCACTTATCTTATCAAGTTTATTCGCAAAAGACTTTTTACAAACTGTTTAACGAGCACCACTGATTTCTTTAAACGTGTTTTGTGCTCTTAGAATCCTCTGTGTAACCTTTGCCTCGAATGGTACAAGGTGAGTAATTTCGCCTTATTTTCTAAGGCCTAATTTTTGTGCCTTTTCGTAAAGTGAATAATTCTTTGTAGTGATACTTAGTAAAAATCATTTAGCATAAATAACCTTTATTGTATATTACATTTTATTTAGATTTTAAGTAACTTTTTAATATTTTATTCAATTATATAGCGAAGCTATGTGCAAAAATTTATTAATTAAATATAATAGTCCATCCTAAATAGAATTGTTAAATGTAAAGAGAAAAGTATTATTATTATTATTATTATTATTATTATTATTATTATTATTATTATTATTATTATTATTATTATTATTATTATTATTATTATTATTATTATTATTATTATTGTTAATTGTTTTCAATATATTAATTGTGTTTATTATTTCATTAAATAGATTCTGATTTGACAACTAAAAACGAGTTTTGGTATTTCAACCTTCTTCATCTTTTATTACGCCCAACGTAATAGTGGTGACCCTTCGTAGTGAGCTGCTGGAATTTTGCCGTCGTCAATTAAGCACTTCTACAACCACAAGGACACACACAGCATCCACATCCTGAAGCTAATAACTTATTTATAATATAACTAAAAAATTAATTTTTTTTACGATAGAATTTTCAAAAAAATTACAGGACGAATTCCTGTCAATTTCCAATTTTCATTTACTTATTTTTAAACCATTTTGGCCCATAAAAGCGGCCTACTATATATTATTGTTACCATTTATATACCGATTTGTAAAAATTTACTCTGTTTTTGGTCTCCGACCAATATATTTTTCATATTTAGCGTATGTAAGTTGCTTTTTAGCGCATTTAATTTCGTAATTTATAAAATAGGTGAAAAGAAGATGTAATACATTTATTTTTAACATTATTTGTCGCCCGTAAAAGCGGCGCTTATATATTTTCCTCATCCATTGTATACCTTTTTGTAGTATTTAGTCTATTATTTGGTCTCTGACCACTATTTTTATCATATTTAGCGTGTGCAAATCGCATCTTAAGCATATTTTTGTTTCGTAATATTGTTTTCAAAAATTTTTTTTTACAATCGTATTACATTAACATTTACAAATCATGTCCCCTCCTGACGCTGCAAATACTGAAAATATCAATGTCATATCCCAACAGCCTGCTTCAGACAGGGAAACCCCTAACGCTTACACGGGAAAATTTGTCAACAACGATCTCGATTTGACCTTTACATTACTCGAGCTCCAGCTGGAATCCACCAATGAGCTTGCACGCTTCAGAGCTCTTTTAAATATCTTGCCCGTTCCCGTTTTACAGCGCCTAAAGGATGTTTTACCCTCCTTACATTCCCACAACCAACCCTACACCCAACTTAAAACCGAACTTTTAAACCGGCTGGGAGAAACCGATGCCGAAAAAGTAAAAAAACTTTTGACTGGTGGCTCTCTTGGAGATCGTTTGCCATCAGTTCTATTATCTGATATGTTAAATCTTCTCGACGGCCCTCCTGTAGGTAATTGTACACACATTGTACGTCATCTCTTCCTACAGAAACTCCCTGCAGAGATGCAATTGCGCTTAGCTACCGTCGATCCTAATTGTTCACTGCAAGAACTCGCTACTTATGCAGATAGAGTTTGTAAAGCGAAACCTCTTACGACAGCAGACATACCTTCACAAGTTTCGCATATTATAGATTCCACCGGTAATAATAACTTACCACCAGCGTCACCTTCGCATGTGAGTGAGTCAGTCAATGCACTTCGGCACCCACCGGCCCCAGAAAATGCTTATATTTTATCACAACTACAGGTGTTACAGAACACCATCATGGATTTAACTACTAGAATGCGAGCTTTGGAAACGCGTTCCACTGCTCCTCCCCCCCCTCCTCCTTCCCCTCCTTATCCTCAACAACAATATCCTTATCCTCAACAACAATATCCTCAACCTCAACAGTATCCTTCATCCTCTCATCATCCTTATTCACCTCCTCCTTCATACCCCCAGCCTCCTTCATACCCCCAGCCCCCCTCCAATGATCAAGATATTTCTGCATACAATTATGGTCTAATTCCGCTCTCCTCTTGCAACGACGTGTCATACTCGTCGCTGCACCTACTCCTTCGCGTAGTTCGCCTCTTCTCTCTGT
This sequence comes from Trachelipus rathkii, assembly GCA_015478945.1. Lineage (NCBI taxonomy): Eukaryota > Metazoa > Arthropoda > Malacostraca > Isopoda > Trachelipodidae > Trachelipus > Trachelipus rathkii. Next base: position 18,304 of record JABUQX010138528.1, read on the forward strand.
TGATTCTCAGGCTTTAGTTCAGTTTCCGTCACATAATCAGCAGGGTATTTGTAGAAATCATCAACGTTTCGGAGACCAAACTCGGTCATGTCTTAAGCCTTGTACATTCGGGAATTTAAACTCAAACACCACTCTGTAAATTCGCTCGGAGTGGTTTCAAAAGCGTCCAACTTGCTTTGTGTCTACGATCCCTCCACCAAACTATCTTATCTCGTAGATTCCGGGAGCTCAATTTCAGCTGTACCACGTTCCATCCTCGGGAAAACTCATACTCCAGAAGCATCAGGCTCTTTACGCGCCGCCAACGGCACAACCATTAACACTTATGGTACCAAACGACTCCATTTAACGCTCTCGTTCCGTCGTGATTTTATATGGGACTTCACGATAGCCGACGTCACATTACCAATATTAGGTGCAGACTTCCTGTCCCACTTCAACCTTCTTGTTGACATGAACCACAACCGCATCATTGATTTTGAGACACATTTCTCATCTGCTTGTATTCGTGCGTCTGCTTCCATCAGTGGCATACATCTTTCTCCATCTAATAATATTTTTGAATCGTTATTAATTACCGATTTTCCAGAGCTTCTCTCTCCAGTCTCCAAGTTCCCTCCTGTGAAACATAATGTTGTTCATCACATTGAAACTTCCGGCAGACCTCCATTCTCTCATGCTAGACGTCTTGCACCAGATAAACTCAAAGCTGCGAAGCTAGAATTCGAATCTCTCTTAGAGAAGGGCATCATCCGACCTTCAAAGTCTGACTATGCCTCTCCATTACATATGGTTCTCAAACCGAATGGGGATTATCGCCCGACCGGCGATTATCGCTGCCTGAATGCGATCACTCGCCCAGACCGCTATAATGTACCTCATTTACAGGATTTCACATCCCACCTCTCTGGTTGTACCATTTTCTCAAAAATTGACTTAATTAGCGCATTTTTTCAAATTCCCGTCAATCCGGACGACATTCATAAGACTGCCATTATCACTCCTTTCGGCCTTTACGAATTTCTTCGAACGCCATTCGGTTTACGAAATGCTAGTCAATCATTCCAACGTCTTTTAGACTCAGTATTACGCGGTTTACCTTTCGTTTTCGCCTACATAGACGACTTATTGATTGCCAGTGCCTCTCCGGAAGAACATACTTCACATCTCAGGCAAGTTTTTACCAGACTAAGTGAATTTGGTCTATGTGTCAATTCTTCCAAATGTGAATTCGGAGTTTCATCCCTAACTTTTCTCGGACATACAATCTCTGCCGAAGGTATACGTCCTCTTGAAGATCGTGTGGCAGCCATTCGTGATTTCCGCGCCCGTCAAACAGCGTCAACTGCCGTCGTTTTTTAGGGATGGGTATATTTTTTTTACCATCGTTTTTATACCGTCCCGCTGCTAATTCTCCTCCCTCCACGCACTATTACACATCCCGTAAAGGTCTGCTGCTTCTTGTCACTGTAAGATTGGAACGAGAAGCACTAATGCCTATCACCGCCAGCAAGGAAGCCCTGCCCTCTTCGTGTTTGACCTTATATTTCCATCCGACACAGCCCCGACTAGAATCAACACAGACGCTTCAGACTTCGCAGCTGGAGCTGTGCTACAACAATTTATTGATAACGAATGGCGTCCATTAGCTTTCTTTTCTAAAAAGTTCCAGCCGCCTGAAACACGATACAGCGCATTTGGAAGGGAACTTCTCGCAATTTATTTAGCTATTAAGCACTTCCGTTACTTCATAGAAGGTCGGGAATTCCATGTTGTAACTGATCATTTACCCATCACGCATGCCATTACAGCTTCCACAGTGAAACAGTCACCTCGTGAAGCCCGTCACCTTGAATTCATTGCCCAATTCACAACTGATATCCGCCATATAAAAGGAAAAGACAACATTCCTGCCGATGCTCTATCCCGAATTAACGCTATATCTCCTTTACCAGACATTGATTTCGTCGAAATGGCTCGCTTGCAGCAACTCGAAGAGATTATTTTCCCTCCTGCCTCTTCTTACGACATTCAAACTGTAGAAATTTTTGGTTTTCCACCTTTGTTATGCGACGTCTCTTCCGCACATCCTCGTCCAGTAGTACCAACCCCCATGCGCAGAAAGGTGTTTCACACCATTCACGACGTGTCGCACCCAGGGGTAAAAGGTAGTCAAGTCAAAATAGGTAAGCATTTCGTTTGGCCGTCCTTACTAAAGGATGTTAAACAGTGGACAACGCAGTGTCTCAACTGTCAAAAATCTAAAGTGCACAGGCACACTGTCGCACCTCTTCAGCAATTTCTTCCCCCTGGTGAACGTTTTGACCAGGTGCACATTGATTTAGTCGGCCCTTTACCACCCTCAAATGGTTTCACACATATTTTAACGTGTATAGACCGCTACACTCGATGGGTAGAAGCCATTCCCTTGCGTGATACTTCCAGCGAGACAATTGCTCAGGCATTTCTGTACAACTGGATAGCCAGGTTTGGCACTCCGTCGACTGTGTCCACAGACCAGGGTAGGCAGTTTGAGTCTCACCTTTGGAAGGACATTATGACTTTAATCGGCTCTAAGCGCCTTCGCTCTTGCAGCTATCACCCGCAAGCTCAAGGCCTCATAGAGAGGTTCCACCGGCAGCTAAAAGCTTCTCTTATGGCCCATGGAACACCGGACAATTGGTCCGAAACTCTTCCTCTTGTCCTACTCGGTATCAGAACTTCGTACAAAGAAGACCTCAAATGCTCAACTGCTGAGCTCGTCTATGGCTCCACCATCCGAATACCTGGTGAGTTTATACTTCCCTCTCCAAAAACTACGAACCAGCACACCTTCCTGTCACGCCTTCGCCAGTGTACCGAAGCATGGAAGCCGTCTTTGCCACGCCACCCTCCCCGTCCAACCTACATGCCTGCGGATTTGGAGACTTGCTCTCATGTGTTAATTCGGCATGACTCACACCGAAGTCCGTTGCAAGCCCGTTACGACGGACCCTTCCTTGTATTAAAGCGCTACCGAAAGTTCTTTACCTTACAGAAGGGGAGCAAAGCAGAAAATATCTCCGTTGATAGAATCAAACCGGCTTACTTCGAACATGATCCCGCTTCTTCCACCACTCGTGCTCCACCTTCTGCACCCGCACCATCTACCTCTACTTCGCAAGATGATATCGACTTTATGCCCGTTCTGCCTTTTACATCAACTTGTTCGCCATCTGATCCTTTGCCAACTCCTTCAACTATTGTCACTCCTTTGCCAGCTACTTCAGCGCCCCACGCTAGGATATCTCCGCCTCCTGCTCCAATACCGATTCCTCCTCCGAATCCGGACTCTATTCCAACTCCAACCTTACCGTCTTGTCTTCCTCGTTCCACATCGCGTTATGGACGAGCATTACGTCCAGTGGTTCGCTTTTCACCTTAATCCCTCTCGACGCTCCACTGTTCGGGGGGGAGCTATATTACCTTCTCTTTCTTCCTTTCCATTATTGTCGTCCTACCTCTCACGTGACCTAAAATCTTGCTTCCTATTGGACAACGAATTCGCCATCTTCGCCT
>JABUQX010138530.1:5000-23833 GCA_015478945.1 Trachelipus rathkii
TATATATATATATAACCTAATAATATAATATAATATATATATGTATGTATATATACTATATATAATAATATATATATACTATATAACATATATATATAAATCCTTTATATATTATATATATACATATATACACACTTTAATAACATATATATATATCTTTCTTCTTTATATATAATAACATATATATATATATATATATTTATATATATATATATTGTATAACTTTAACTAACATATACCTTTATATACTCAACTTTCTTTCTCTGTATATAAACTTCATTGGCTTAGCACAAGCAAAAAAATGTCTTGGAAACCCCACATCACATCATAATGGTTGCTAGGGCGGCCTCAAAAGAAACTGGGAGTTCTGTTTGAACTGAGATTTTTCCTCTTCTCAGATTACTCAGCTATAAGGCCTCATCGCGCGATTCTGGGTACCTTTCTCATATCTGGGGGGTTCTGGTTTCGCCCGACTATAAATTGTTCCGTACTTTCCGCTTCACTTTACCCTCTATCTTGCAGGTGATGTTGGTGCTATCTCTTTTTCGTGCGCCAATTTACCGTAGTGGCAGGTGCTTTCGAACCTCGCCGTAACACGAGTCTTTACACAGTTGATGTAATCAGGTAAAGTCCTTAAATATAAAGTTTTGTATTGATATTAGTAACTCCAGACTAGTTCGTTTGCCACGGTACTTCCTTCTTTCCTGCCACCTCCTGTTCTGTGGAATTCTCATTCATCATCTTCTGTTTTCTGCTGAATTTAATCCACTTCCAAGCCTGCGTCTGCGTTCATCTGCGTAATTTGCACGTTGGTTCTGATTCTGGGGCAGGGTAACCACCCCACTCTGGAATAGGGACTCTGCTTACGTGGTGGTGAAGTATTAGCTGTAATACATATATATATATATATATATATATATATATATATATATATATATATATATATATATATATAACTCTCTTTATATTATACTACTATATATATATATATATATATATATATATATATATAAATATATATATATATATAATAACCAATAATAATATATATATATACCCAACAAAAATAATATAACCAATAATAACCTTATAGCAGCATAATAATAACATATGTAATAATAATAATAGTAATTTGTATAATAATAATAATAATATCTTTTAATATATGCTTAATAATAACAACAGCAATATATATGTATATGCTATTCATAATAATAATATAATATGGCATATATATATATATATTCAATATTGCTACAATGTACAGCCAGCAATAATAACCAATAACAGCAGCCAGCCGGCATGCGTGTAATACAACGCCAATAGCCAGCCGCATATAGCAATATATCTTTATGTATATATGTGCTACCTGCATGCAACAGCAGCCAGCAGCCAGCAATAACCAGCCATGGCATGTAGCCTTTGCTTCAACTCAACATATATATATATATATATATACTGCTCACGCTGCTATACTAACAGCAACCTTAACCAATAACCAGCATATATTATATATATATATATATATATATATATATATATATATATATATATATATATATATTTATTATATGTCAAGTATTATTTTCATGGCTCTAACAAACGTAGCGCCAGCGTTGACCATCCCAAAGGGCAGTTTTACATAATGAAAATGGCCGTGTTGAGTAGAAAAAAAATGTCTTGTAGGCGTCCTCTGGCTTTATGGGCACCTGCCAGTACCCTTTCGATAAATCCAATTTGCTGAAATACTTATTAGTTGCAAATTTTGTGAACAAGGTCTGAGTAGTCGTCATAGGTTCAGGATCGAAGATGGTGACTTTATTAAGGGCACGATAATCTGAACAGACGCGTTTTGTGCCATCCTTTTTCTGTACCACTACCACAGGTGCTGAGAATGGAGAGGAGGACTTCACTATAACCCCCATTTTTAACATTTTATCAACTTCTTTTCACAACTATGCCCGCATGGTGTAAGGTAGGGTATATAGCTTCAGAGGAATAGGGTTGTCATCAATGAGGCCAATCACTTGTTGAGCATGAAGCGCCGTTCCAGGTATATCAGTGAATGCGTCTTTGTGAGGCTCTAAAACGTTCATTAATTCCTTTTTCATCCTATCAGAGATTTCTTCACTGATTTTAATATTACGAAGACATTCTTTTCTTTTCAAAGTTATGTTTACATCTGGAACTGGAATGTTCTCCTCATCTTCCACCTCTAGAAGAACAGCTGATGCTCCTACATCATGATCGTTGTTTTCATCTTCCCTTGTACCAATTTCTTCTCTTGAGATGTATTTCTTTAACAGATTAATATTTACGTCTTGACCAAATCTCCAACCTTAATTTATAATTGTAGAGGCCATACGGTGAAATCACCTCATATGGTCCGCCCCATCTCATGAGCATTTTATTACGGGATTTTGGAATGAGAACCAGTGCATATTCTCCTTCTTTTAACACTTTATTTCTCGCCCTCTTGTCATAGTTTCATTTCTGCTTGACCTGCGCCTTTGACAGGTTTTCTCGTTCCATGCGTAATGTTTCGTTTAATCTCTCCTGTAAGTCGAATACATACTTGTATGTAGACTTTGCTTGCTCTGGATCGATATCACCGGCCTATAATTCATGAAGAATCTGCATGGTTCCTCTGACTGATCGTCCATTCAAAAGCTCGGACGGTGACAAATCAGTAGATTCATGTGGCGCTTCTCGATACGCGAATAAAAGAGGTTCAATGAATTTATTTCATCTCCTAACTTGCTCGTGGCACACTCTCATGAGCATGGTCTTCAGCGTGTTATTGAACCTTTCTGTGACCTCATGGGTCCTAGGATGGAATATGCTTGAGTGTATTTGTCTTATGTTGAGCATTTTCGCTAACGTCCTTCATCAGTATTGACGTGAACTGTGTTCCGTTATCCGAAACGAGTTCTTTAGGGACACATAAACGCTTGAAAATGTTCGTCAAACTTTCTGCCACCCTCTGAGCAGATATACTTTTAAAAGTTATGACTTCGGGATATCGCGTGGCACTGTCCACTAATGTTAACACATATTGATGCCCTTCAGATGACTGTGGTATTTTCGGTTCAATAAGGTCAATCACTACTCTTTGGAAAGGCTCCTCTATGATCGGCATTGAACAAAAGGGTACCTTCGCCACTTTGCCTTTTGGACATGTTCTTTGGCATAGGTAGCAGAAGTAGCAGAACTTTGTTACATCCTGATAAATATTGGGCCAATAAAAGTGGTGGGTTATCTTACCCATAATTTTCTTCACTCCCTGGTGCCTGCCCAATACCTCGTCATGAGCTATGCTCAAAACCTTGTCTCTAAATTCCCTAGGTACTATAAGTACATTTCGTTCAATACTATTCTCTATTACTCTTTTAAACAATAATTCTTTAATGAACAGGAACTTTCTTTTGCCCTTTTCAATGGACTTCCAAATATTATTAAGGGTTGGATCCTGTTTTTGCTTGTCCTTGAAATTGGCTCTGTCTCTCACGAGACTATTTATCTGATCGTCATCGATATCAGATACTTCCACAGGAACAGCAAGGCTCGGGATACTTTCACAGAGGTGAACCTTTTCTGATTCATCAGAATCTTTTATAAATGAAGTATCTTCGGCATTTTCGAATACGAGATCCTGGTTGACTTCTTCAGTAGCTTCTGCGGGAGATTCTTTCTTCTGTGAGACCCTGACAGTACCTTCTTTTCTAAATGAATCACTTCTAACTTCTTTTGCAATTTCCACTGCCCCTTCTGCGATTTGTAGACTGATTTTAAGGGTATCCAAATGAGTAGACGACTCTGCGATCATACTCCCTTCCGCCTTAACGATGACTGGGGATCCCAACTTCACATGAGTTGTAACTTCTTGCATTTCGCAAAGACTCGGGCACTTAGACCCATCCCAACTTGCATCAGGCTGATCTGGAGGTAAAACTCCGTCAATGTTCCCAAGTATCAAGTCATACACGACATCAGGCATCACAACAGCCTTAGTCTTCCCCGTGTATCCAAAATTACAGTAGCAAGTGGAACCTTCTTAACAGTATTGTCTAAAAGTCTCATATTCGTATATTCTCCGGTATAAAGCTCTTTGGGGACATACTTTTGCCTTAAAACCGTCCCATTGCATCTGGTGTCTCGTAAGCAACGAACATGATAGCCGTTAGCGAAGCCGTCAACGACTGGCAGGAGATGGGGGTTGTCGTCTTCGCCACCCAACATACAGACTTCTACTCCTTTGGCTACTACTTCACCTGTAGGTACTAGGTCTTCTTTCTTTGCAGATATGTCTGCAGTAGCCGAGGTAGTTTTCGTGCCATCTCTCTGCGGTCCAAAATGAGTATTGAAGCTCCTGTCGCTATTACTTCCAAGCGACACACGACAATTCTTCGCTACGTGTCCTCTTCTGTTACACCTGTAGCAGGTGACAGAATCTCTCTGCTCTTGTTGATTTCTGATAAAATCTTTTCTATTGCCGTTGCTTTGAACAACGTTTGCCGACTCACTTGTCTTGTTGTGGTGTATGCTATTGTAAGTTGGCTTTCGGTCATAAAATTTTTTACCGCTAGTTTGTCTGCTTTTCAAATTACATGTGTGACTAATTCGTGGTGCTAGATTCAGTTAATGTGCTGGTAAATAATTCTCAGAGTTTGTGAAGATTTCATCCAAATCTTTATCATTTCTCTCCTTGAGAAAAGTAACAAGCTCTTTCGGCACCGTACTCATATACTTATCAATGGCAATAAACTTTAGTAAATCATCAACACTCTCATTAATATCCGCGGCAGTTATCCATTTTCTTGAGGTCATATCTAACGAATAATGCTTTCTTTAGTACGTTAAAACTGGAAGAATCTTCAAAAGTAAGCTCGTTATATACTGTTTTGGCTTTGCCGGTTAACAAGGAAACTAACAGATGGGCGTATCGTTCTCTGGGTATTTCGTTGGCGACGGCTTGTTTCTCAAATAAGGTGATGTATTCTTCAATGTTGTTTACATTTTCATCGAAGCTAGGTATCTTCAACTTGGGTAGTCTATTAAATGCAGGTGTGGTAGTTGTGAGAGGAGAGCTTGGAGGCGCTATTGCTGCCTCATGTTGACGCTGTCGATTTTCAGCATCTAATTTCATTTGCAGCATCCTTATTTCTGACAGCAGCTTTAAAGGTAACGACTAACGGTTTATTATGGGTGATATTAAAGATGAGCCAATTTCACTACATAATAACCACCACAGCTGAGTCTGCAAAGCATTTGTGAGATAAAGGTAATCCAAATGAAACACACTTGGCTTACTTATATAGCTGCCACAGTGCTCAGATGTTTTTGATGGCAAAGTCAATAATGCTAAGTGAAGAGGAATAAATATACCTATATATTACATATCTGATTCCCAAACAGATAATTTTTATTACACTTCTAATTCACTATTGAAAAGGGAATCTATTAGCAACATACTTACTGTTTTGGAATAAAAATATAATATAAAGGAAATATACTAGGGCTTAATACCAAAAAATTTTACTTTATAGGTTGAAACGAAATATCTCTTTAACTAAAATAAATTAAGCTAAAAGAAATACTAAAGCTCAACTGCACTGGGGTACATCAAATATGAAAATGACGCTGGGTTTACATCTATTTTCTGAATAATTTTCGAATATTGTTTATTTTTAAAGAAATAATAATTAATAACAATAATAATATTGATAATAATATGAATAATGATAATAAGAATATTAATTATAATAATAATAATAATAATAATAATAATAATAATAATAATAATAATAATAATAATAATAATAATAATAATATGTAATAATAATAATAATAATAATAATAATAATAATAATAATAATAATAATAATAATAATAATAATAATAAAATCAATGTATCTGCGTTTTTTGAACGGTTTCTCTTTCAACACATTTCAATCATTATTACCTTCATTATTATTTGCATAACAAATTAAAATAAAATATGATAGAATGTTAATAATAATATATTTTTATTAAATAATCTAATAACATTGGTTTTTTCTTTGTTGTTTATCTATGACTCATAATATATAACTAATGTATATATATATATATATATATATATATAGCTAATAATAATATACATATATAAAATATGCTAAATAATAATAATATATATATATTTATCTTTGTATAATATATATGTAATATATATATATAATATATGTAATAACCACCATAACATGTATATATATGTGCTTAACCCACATATCTTCTTCAGAAGAATATCTCCCTCTCTGAAAGATATGTTTCAGTAATAATAATAATAATATATATATATCATATATATAAATATAATAATATAACATATAATATGTATAGCAATAATACCTCATATCTTCTTCTATCTTACTGCTTGATTCTACTTGCCTCACTGCATATATATATATATCCATATACGAAGTTGAAACATATACATAAATGCCTTTTTAGGTTATTACATTAGGGTAGCCACAGGGAGGATACTATGCATGGAAAGGAAATTGACTTTGTATCTTAAAAGCAAAAGGGGGCATCGTTTCTAGCGTTACAATATATATATATATACTATATATATATATATACCTGCCTATATCTACTGCCTTGTATATATATATATACTATATCTTCTTATATCTTATATATATATATATATATATAGCACCTTAACCTGCTATATATATATATAGTAATATATGTAATATAGTATATGAGTATAATAGCAACCTTAATATGTAATAGCATAGCATTTCTCAACTCCTATATATATATCATATATATATAGCATATGCTGCTCAATAATATATCAACTAATAACCTTTGCTAACTGTATATATATAATAACAATATATATGTAATAATATATATAACATATATAAATATATATATATGGAAATGTATGTAAATGAGTATGTATATATATATATATAAGGAAATAATAATAACAATACAACAATAACTATATATATATATATATATGTATAACTCTATCTACTCATCATCTTTGCTAACTGCTCTTTGTAACAATAATATGCAATAATATCTCATATATAACATAATAACCCATATAACCCATATATATATATATACTCTCTTTGCCACATACTTAACATATATATGTATATGCCAGCCTTAGCAACCAACTTAGCAACATAGCATGCTGCTGCACTAATATGCCCATACATACATAATATATATATATGTAACTTAGCAATATATATATATATGTATATAGCACCAACTATACTCTATAACATAATATGATCTGACTGTTATCGGAGATGGTTGGATTGAAAAAGAGAAGGGAGGCATAAAAGAAGAAACTGAGAGGTACAACGGAGAGAAGAAACGCACGAAGACTGAGGCTGCAAGAACTTCCAAGTTAACGTCGAACCTTTCAAAAATTCAAGATGAGAAGGATTTTGGAGTGAGGACCAGGTCAGATTATTGTAGCAATTTACTAAAAATTTAATGAATGCGTTTTTAAATTTTTATAGAAAGAGAAGAATAATATTTTTATGTTTTGGCAAATTTTATGAAGAGTTACAAAATTTTCAGAAAGATTTCTTTTCCATATATTTTAAAAGAGATATAAATAATCTAATTAATCTGAAATATATAAATTTAGAGACGACAATATTTTTGCAATTTTAGTTCTTTTTGGATTAATTATTTTATAAATTGAGACTTTGGATTTATTGTATTAATAAACCATTGCACTAAATTATTCTTGCCAGATGAGTTTGAATAATAGGAAGAGAAGAGACCTCTTCGCTTTGGCTATTCAGGGCATTGAACTAACCAATTTTAATGAATAACCAACCAGCAATAGCCAGCAGCCCCTTATACCTTAACAACAACTATACTAGTAGCTGCTTATAACCTTAGCAACAATAACCTGTATAACGCTGTATACGCTGCTAACTGCTCTTATGTATGCTCTTATATACATATACATATATATATATATATATATATATATATATACCTTTCATATATATATATCTGTAATATATATATCTTATATAGCATAACCAACCTTATATATATATGTATATATATACGCTCTTATATATATATATGCTACTGCAGTTAGTAGATACACATATACATATATATAAGTATATATAACTAACATAATATATGCTGTATATATATATACTGCTGTATATATATATATATATATATATATACTGCTGTAACCAATATACCGCCTCTATATAGGGCGACAGGAGCTAACAGCCCGGCCTTTTACTTCTGCTTGTACTCTTGGACCAACGTAGGAATGCTGTGGGCCTGAGAAGCACGTGTTCTGGAGGCTGTATGGGAGAACGAGTTTCGAGACCACATGGAAGAAGATGCGCTCCACGAAGGTGAAACCTTAACTGAGTATATAACTCAAGGAATAGCATCAGAAACCATCGCCACGAGAAATAGTTTTCTCAAGGAGGTTTGCTCTTGATCCAGAGTTTCGGGGGCCAGAATGAAGAAGATGCTGGTCCCAACTGACAGGGCCTTCACTGGGAGATGTGGCATAATATATACTATATAACGCTCTCCATATATATATATATATATATACCTTACCTATACCTGCTGCATATATATATATAACCAGCCAGTAATATAGTATATATATATAATATATATATGTATATATACCTTTTTTTACCTTCTCACCAACGACCTATGCATCATTGGAAAGGCCACACAGCGTTCATGTTCCCCGCCGATGCCACCGGTCTCTTCCAGAGATCCTCTATGAAAGATATGTTCAATGTTGGCTAGTGCTTATAGTTAGTTAAACAAGAGAAAAAGAAGTGGGATATGTCTTCGGGAGCCTGGTTACATTTTTGACAGATGTTTGTGATGATTTGGTTAAGGTTTGGGTACTGCTTTAAGTATTTAATTTAGGGCGTTGGCCGCATCTTAGCTTTGTCTGGGATGCATTACTGGTTTTTGGTACTGAGGTAAATTCTGATAATATTTCTGTTTGGTGTTTGTTTAAAATGTTGTTTGATGGTCTGCGTCTTAAGTAGTTTTCTGTTAGTGTCGTTTGAGATTGCTTGATGTATGTTGTGTTTTTTGTGGAAGTGAAATGTTCTTCAAATGTAGTTTGTAATACAGAGCTGGTGAACAAGAAGAAGGTTGTTTAAGTTTGTGGTGGGTGGGGTTAGAGAGTGCACTGTTGCATGGGTGTTGGGGTGTTTGGGTTTTTGGAATAGAATTGTGTGCCAACCATGTTCAGATGTAAGTATATGAGTAGAATTTCGGTTTCTTCGTGTATATGTTGCTGTGGTGTTGTTGATGTGCATTCTTCTATAATTCTTAGAGCTTTGTTTTGTGTAGTTTGGAGTTTCTTTATGTTATTTTTAGTCAGTAGAGGGTGCCAAGTTGGAGAAGTGTATTGTAGAGTTGGGCGAATATATTGTTAGTATATTGTAATGAATGTTGGTTTATTGTTTGTGAAGTCTGTGCCAGCGATGGTTCTAAATATGTTCAGTTTCTTGTTTGCAGATAAAATTATGTTCCCGGTGTGTTTTGTTAAAGTGGAAAGCGTGTCCAGTGTTACTCCATGGCTTTTCCGAAATTTTTAAAGGGTATAGCAATGCTCTTTAGGTAGACTTGGAGATATGTTGCGCCAAATTTGTGATCGGTTGTGATTAATGTAATTGAAGATTTGCTTGGTGAGGCAGACATTCTGTTTCCTGTTAGCCATGTTTAAAGTTTGTTGATGTATTGCTGTAGTAGGTTTGTGGCCGTGTTTAGGTTCTGGTGTGTAGTGGCTATGGTGATATTATCTGCGTAGGTTGTTATGATTAATAGATCTGTTTGTGTTTGTAGTAGGTCGGCTGTAAATAGAATTAATAGTGTATTGCCCCTTGCGGTACTCCGTTGTTGATGTTCACTGTTCTAGATTTTGTATTAATTGTTTTTATTTGTGCTGTACATCCTGATAGGAAATTGGAAATCCATTTTTTTATGTTAGTGGGGAAGTTAGATATTGTTATTTGTGGATCAAGATATGTAATGGTATTTTATCGAATGTTTTGTTGATGTCGATTCTATGATTATTGTTTTAGGAGTTGATTTTGAGTTTAGGTAGTTGATTGTGGGTTGTATGCTGTATATGAGTAATGTTGTAGTTGAATGGTTTTTTTTGAAAACGTGTTGGAATTTTTGTTCAATGAGATGTAGAGTTATTTTATTTAGTATGGTCTTTCTTATAGTTTTCATAGTGATGGTAATAGAAAAAGAAGGGGCGATATGATGAAGGGTCAGAAGGGCCTTTCCTACTTTTAGTCTGGGTATAATGAGAGCTTATTAAAAATAGGTTGAATGAAATTTTAAGATGATGGAGATGTTATATTTTTGTGCTAATTGAGTTAAAGAAATGTTCCGAAGTTTTTGACGAGTTGGTTTGAGATGTTGTTTGGGCCATCTGCAGGTGAGTTTTTAGGTGTCTTTATTATGTTCCTAGATCAGTTGTGGTTATTTCTACTGTTGGGTCATTGCTAAGTTTTATTTTTTTGAGGACTTTGATGATTTTCCTGTTTTAGAGAATATCATGCATTGATTATTATCACAATATTTAGACGTACTTTTAAGATCAATTTATGTAGATATGGCACAATCTTGATGGAATTGCATCCTCATCTTTATTACATCAATGGTATCCGCATCCAATATTATGGTACTTGAGCCTTTTTGATGTGGATTTGATATCAACCGAGTAATGTTTGTCATATAAGCAAGCTGATTCTCCTGTACGAAACAAGCAGTTTGTAAAATATTAACATTAGGCTGCTCATATTTAAATACCTAAGTGCACAGTAAATCAGTGCAGTTAACAAGTTAATTGTTTTGTTTTGCCTGTAATTACAGTTAAATGCAACAATTTATTTACCAGTTTATTGCTTATTGTATATATTATATATATACTAATATATATATATATCATATATAATATAAATATATATATATATGATTATATATATATATATAGTATATAATATATATATATATTTGATAATATTATATATAGTTACTATATATATATATTTTATATATATTTATACTAAATTTATTATTTATATTTATTTTATTTATTTATTTATTTATTATTTATTTTTTATTTATTTTTTTATTTTTTAATTTATTTATTTTTTTTATTTATTTATTTATTATTTATTTCATTTATTTAAAATATTTTCTTATTTTATTTCTTTTATTGATCTTTTTCCTTCTTTATTTATTATAGCCTCTCTATTAAGCCATTTTTTTATACTATATATCTTAGTATTTATATATATATATATATATATAATATACTAATATTTAATAGTTTATTAATTATATGAATCATATAATATATCATATATATTTCATCTAATATCCATAAATGTAAATATATAGCAGATGTCTTGGTAAAATCATTAAAAAGTGTATAAAATTTTTGATAGGATTTGTTTTATATGCGGGCAAGTAATATTGCCCGGACGTCATTTGTGAAAACAAGCTACCATGCTTATTTTAAAATGTAATTAATGATAATATAAGAAAATTTGCTCCACATTTCTGTTGCAAGACATGTTGAAAATCTAAGAAGATGGGGTAAAGGCAAAATTAATTCACTACCTTTTGGTATACCAATGCAGTGGCGAGAAGGAACTGATCATGTGACAGATTGTTATTTTTGCTTCACTGACTTAGTTGGTAAGAAATTTTATTACATATGTTTTTTTACTAAATTTTTTTAAATCATTTAAAATATATAATAACACTGAGTACGTCTCTCACTGCAAGAGTTTTAATGTTTAGTAATTTCATTCAAGGAGTGAACAGAAAAAACAAGCATCATGTTGTTTATCCTGATCTTCCTTCTGCCAGACGTCCAGTTCCTCATGGGCCAGAGTTACCCAAATTGAACGACCTGTTAATCTGGATAATTTCGAAGAGAACGATCAGGAATTTGAAGAAATAAATAGGACGCGTGGCTTCAATCATATATCGCTTCAAATTTAGAATTAGAACAGCCTAATCCTTTTTAAATCAGTACAACTGTGAACGACTGACCAGAGATTTGGGTCTATCAAAAAAGTCAGCCCCAGGTATTTGGTTCAAGACTTGCTGAAAATAAGTGTCTGGCTCCAGGACAAACTATTATGGTACCGTAGCAGAAAGGATGAGTTTTTGAAAAACTTTCGCCGTTCACACGGGAAAATACTATGCTTGTATATTGCAAAAATAGCGTTGACTTAATGAGAAGTTTAGGGTTACTATCAACCAAGAAGAATGGAGTACTTTTTACTGACTCTTCAACAAGAAGTTTAAAGGATGTCATTCTTACATATTGTGAAATTACAGCAGAACTACGAAACCATGAAGAGATTACTGGATGCTCTCAAGTACAATTTTCAATGGAAGATATGTGGAGATCTAAAGGTAAAAAATACATTAGTGATTTTTATTGGAAAGAAAATAATTTTTTGGCTGTATAGATAATTTTATAGTTGCTTAATTTTCGATATACTCACCTTACTTATGTTATTCTAAATTTGTAATACGTTGCACTAAAAAGACAAAAAGAGTAATATAGTATTTAGCACAGATTTCAAATTCACATTAAAATTGTTACATTCCTGGGGATTTTATATTATAAATATTTTATTTTTATTTCAGATTGTGTCTTTAATACTTGGAATGCAAGGCGGGTACACGAAATATCCTGCTTCTTCATGTTTATGGGATACGCAGAAGCCGATGAACAGACTTAGCGCGACAAGAATGGCCATTCCGACCGATCCTTTTATCCTGGTTCTCCATATGTCATATAGTAGCTAATCGTCAACCGTGAATAAATTTTCTTTCCACCACTATCAATATAAATTGGGGATTAATGAGACAGTTTTAGTAAGGGCATTAAGAAGACAGTCCAAGCATTTCTTGTTTTTAGCCAGAACATTTTCCACAAGGTTAGTGATGCGCAAATTAACTGCTTGAATTATTTGAGGTCCTCAAATAAGGATGCTTCGATCGAAGGACGCTGGAATTCGCTGAAGTGATGAGTGAGACCGAACGAAATGCATGGGAATTTTTTACAGCATTTTCTCTTAATTTTCTTGGGAATCATTAGAAAGTTCAGATTATGAAAAGCAACTGTAGTAAAATTTTAAAAATAAAACTTTGATATTTTGGGTGCCACCATTTATTAAAACTTCACTTTTTTATCATTTTTCAGCTTGACTTCTTCCAAGAAAATTGAGGTGATTTCAGTGCGAACAGGGGGAAAGGTTACATCAGGACATTAGGTGCATGGAAGAAATATATCAGGGAAGATGGACATTAATATGCCAGCAGACTACTGTTGGTGTTAGAAAAAACAAAGTCACAAAAATACAATAGAAAATCCTATAAAATCCTCTTTTCCTTTAAGAAAATGCTTAAGATTCGGCTAGTGGTCTTATTTGTAATTGTATATTCATATTTAATTCATACATGTAATCACGTTTCAATAATTAAAGGTTCTGTTTCAGCAGTTTTATTAAATATTTAACTTGAAATTACTCACCAATTACAGTATATAACATACTGTTATTTCAAAAACAGGTCATAGTATAAAAAAATTGACCGATTGACAAAAACCAATAGCAGAATTCGAATTCAGCGCATTGAAATACATAAGAATTGATTAAAAAATCTTTGACAGCAAAAAAAATTTTTTCAAACGCAGGCCTTGTGTAATATTAATATATTTTTTAAATAATCTAATGCTATTTATTCAAAAAAACATGTAGAATGTATTGGTATTATTGATTATATACTGTCCATACGACTTTATATAACTGGATTATAAAGTTACAAATATTTCCTTTATATTTACCGGGTGCAACTAAAAATTTGAGCGTGATAGAGAAACACCTATTTGATTTTAAATTCAGCATAAAAAATAGATTTAAGTTCACCTACTTGTGTTTCAGTTCCAAAACTTATTAATTTGCTGCATCACTTATTATTATTATTATTATTATTATTATTATTATTATTATTATTATTATTATTATTATTATTATTATTATTATTATTATTATTATTATTATTATTATTATTATTATTATTATTATTATTATTATTATTATTATTATTATTATTATGTTAAAAAAATTTTTACTTTGTTATTATTTATTGAGAATAATATTTTTGATTTATTATTTTTGATTATTTTAGTACCATTTTTAACGCCATCATTATAAAACCTCGTTATCATTACAGATCTCTCTATAAGCCTTGCAAAGAAAATCTAATATAATATAAAAGACACATAAAATCGAAGGTGTGACAAAATTCTATGATAATAATCGCAAAAATAATAAGTAAAAAATAATAATAATATAATAAATAATAATAATAAACAATATATAATTAATAAGAAATAATAATAATCAATAATAATAATAATAAATAATAATAATAATAATAATAATAATAATAATAATAATAATAATAATAATAATAATAATAATAATAATAATAATAATAATAATAATAATGATAATGATAATGATGAATAATAATGATAATGATAATAACCAGTCTCAAACGGTAATATGGATAATAATGATAATAATGATAATAATAATAATAATAATGATAATGATAATGATAATGATAATGATAATGATAATGATAATGATAATGATAATGATAATGATAATAATAATAATAATGATAATAATAATAATAATAATAATAATAATAATAATAATAATAATAATAATAATAATAATAATAATAATAATAATAATAATAATAATAATAATAATAATAATAATAATAATAATAATAACAAATTGACCTGCATAGGAGAACATTGAATTTACTTAAAGATTATTTCATTAAGATCATTAATTAGTCAACAATTCCTTATCAACGAATTTTGGGAGTTATTTTATGGTTTCCTTAAGGAAAATAATAAAAATAATAATAAAAATAATAATAAAAATAACAATCGCGTTTAATGTTTTCCTTATCGTATGGTTTTATTATATTCTTCTTCATTTATAATATCTATTCTTTCCTTCGCCGCTGCAGAAGCTTGAATGGGTTTGGGCGTCGACCCCATAGTAGTTAATCTATCTTACTGTTTAATTGACTGTCTATCAAGCAACATTACTTTGGCCAAAAGTCTTTAACCTTGATATATGCATCCAATTATCTCGTATTTAATGGCAAGTATAACTGGAAGGAAAGTCATAAGACTGATAATTATCTTTTTGAATATGTAGTATTTTAATGTCATTAAAAGTTTAAAAAAAAAAATTAAACTATGAAAATTAAATATAAAAAAGATTGAATTTAAAATGTTCAGTTTTAGACTGATTAAAAAAAGTTAAGATAATTAAATAGATACCTGATGTGATTCAGTGTTTGCAACTTATCATGAATAGAAAGTTTGTTATAAATTAACAAACTAAACCTATATCGATATCTCTAAAAAGAAGAGTTTGCTCGAGTAAAAATCATTTATGAAGACTTTTTTAATTTTTTTTTCTGAATCTTACCCTTCTTTCTAGATCTAACTTGACGTAGGTCTAAATCGCACATCAAGGACGAAAAAAAATTCAAGTATTTTTTGACTAGATAGACATTGAAAGTTTCGAGGATGCTTTGGTTACCATCAGCTTTTAATATTAAAACCTGTACAGATGAATAAATAACAATTAATCGAGTATCTTCAGTCATTTATGGCAGTATGAATAGCAAATTTACATTAAGCCAACCTTATATTAAATTTGTTACTGTTCAAAATATAATATATATATAAAGTTTTGATTTAGAGTCAATCATATATATATATCTAATAATTATATATATATGATATTATTATATATATATATATATAGTATATTATTATATATATATATATATAATATTTATATATAATATATATATATATATTAATATATATATATATATTATATATATATCATATTGTATATAATATATTATATATATTATAGTATATATATATATATATATCTATAGTATATATATATAATATATATATATACATATATTAATTATAATATTATTATATATATATCTTATATATATATATATATATATAATATATATATATATATACTATATATTATATATTTATATATTATATATATATATATATATTATTATATTTTATAGCAGGGGTCACACTGGAATTTTGAATTTGATTTCCCTGACTTTCCCCTGACCCTTTCCTCCAAATTCGGCAAATTTTCCTGACCATTGCATATTATTGACTTTGACGTATAAAATATGCCAAGTAAATCTTAAAAAACTATTTTAGCTCGTTTCAAAAGTTAAATTATTTTTATTTAATGATTATAAACTCTTAATCGTAAAGCAGCTATAAAAAATTTTCTTTTATAGGTAAAATGAGCCTATTACCTTGACCTTCTTATAGCCCGTCCCAACGCACTCCTTTTTGTATTTTTCCAAAAGTAAGCAGTTTTATTTTATACAAAAAGGAAAATAAATTTAAAGCTTACATTAATGGACTAGGTGACTAACGTCACTGTGAATCACAAAAGTTCTAAATGGGGAGATTTTAGGTTAACTTTTTTTCTTCTCAGCATGCTGAAATTTTTGACTTTTATAGCGTTTCTTCTGTTTCAAAGTTTCAGTTTTGGACATCTTTTCTGACCTTCAAGTTTATAGATCTCAATGAAATTTTTCCTTTTTTCAAACACTTTTTATTCTCGATCTTCTTCTTTTTAGTTGTGACTCTTTATCATATGCTCCAGATCTCCTATTGTAACGTAATTACATTTGTCAACATTTTTGAGTGATAAGGAACTTTAATGAATACTTTATGAGATTTCTAGATGTGTGGCACTGTTCTTTGAGCAAATCAAGACTATGTTCTTTCAGATTCTCCATCTAAACTTGCTTAATTTATAGAAAAACCCTCCTTCCTGTACGCAATTTATGCAAAAATATGCAGATCCTACAATTTAAATATTTGCCACATTCAACATAACATTGAATTTCCCAGGTACTATAGAAGAAAAAATCTAATCAAGTCTCTTAGAAAGAATATCATCATTCAAAAATTTTGGAATTTTAATTCAAGGGTAGAATGAGGCTTCAATGAAAAAGTAGGTGTAATTGTGGCTTTTTGCTTTCTAGAATTAGGGAGGCAGTCATAGTTAATGCACATATTTACATTTCATCGGGCCTCCATTTTAAAATTTGAAGCTAACGCACTATGGAAACATTAATTTAATGTTTCCCCTATATCTGAGCACACGAGTTTAAAGACATTTTATCATCCACCACCTTTAATGGGCCATACTATTTCAGATCCTGTAACATCATCTTTAATGCAAAAAGATGAACTGATTGATAAACTGATTTTGGTTAGTTATTAATAGAACATCAGGGTCATTTTACAATCGGTTGAGTATGATTAGAAATTCTTGTTCTGAAATAATAAAAATTTCTAACTTTCACTAATAATTTATAACTATTATATTAGTCTAAATCATTTCCATTGATTGGTTGGTTTCGTTGCCGGAGTTTTGATTTAAATTCAAATGAGTTTCCATTCTTGAATGTGAAACTTCGGCTTGGCGCCCATGTTTAAGATTAGATCAAAGTTCTTTTTACATCTTTTACAGTGATGGCTTGGAAACTATCAGGTTTTACCCGCACCATAGTTACAAATTTGTGTAAAGTTTGAACGTACGTATCATAGGTACTATAAAGTTTTAGTTTTTTTTGTTTGAAATATTTTAATAATAAATAATAAATTTCAACTGCACAAAAATCAAATCACTCTTCAAAACTACAAAAAAAAAAAACACGTTAAAGTTTAAATACTTAAAAAGAAAATATATTATTTCAGATTGGGAATGAAATTATGCTCTAACACATTGCCGTATGCACCATAGTTACCTTCAATCAAAAGGATGAATTTGGAAAACTCTAAGAACAGAATAGGACAGAATAGCCTAGGTTAGTGAACTAAAAAATAGACGCAACAGGATAGAAGTTATGTTATGGATGTCATTCATCGCCCACCTTTTCATTCACTATCAAATACATCTCTTATTACACAATTATCAGTAGTGAAAAAATATATCAAAACTATGCAACTTGGTCCAGATCATTCTTCATATGTTTTGAATTTTAAAATTTCCCTGACTTTTTGGGAATTTCAGGGAATTTCCCTGACTTTAGCATATCTTAAACGTTTCCCTGACTTCCCCTGACAATTTTTTTCCTGACTTTCCTGACATTCCCTGACTTTCAGAAAGTGTGAACCCTGATTATAATATATATTAGTATATATATATATTATATATATATATATATAATATATTTTATATACTATATATATTATATATATATATAATAATATCTATATATTATATATATCTATATATATGGGCTCTTCTATCTTAGGGACCATGGGAGCCTGTGTGGGACGCTGGCATTTGAAAAGCTTTTCACCCAGTTGTGGATGCGTCACTATGCTCTAAGCTCCCTTCCTTCGTTTTCCTCCATCTCCTTGCTTACTCTTGTCTAATTTTCTTCAGATCACTCCATATCGACACTTGTTGATGGAGTGCCTCTTCTTCCTTTTCTGTTAATTATGGTATTCCTCAAGGTTTTACAACCCACTTTATTTTCATTTTCATTACGAATCTCTCTGTTTCTTTCCAATTCCGTTCATAGTGTATCGCCGATGACTCACTCTCATTCTTCCACTTCATTTCAATCTGTCCCCTTTTTGC
>JABUQX010138532.1:0-5000 GCA_015478945.1 Trachelipus rathkii
CATAATATAAATTAAAATATTGATTTTATTGTAATTTCATTAATAAACGTCAATTAAAGACACCTATAAACTAATTATAACTAAATTGCTTTCTTATTCTTTTTTGTAAAATTGCATTTTATTTGAAATAACCATTTTATATTATATATATATTTTCATAATGAGCTTATAAAAAATCCCGTTTAATAACTCAATTTTATAATAATTTACCAAATAATAATTTACATAATAGTATTAGATAAATATTTATGGAGGAAATGAATATACGAGTTACTTATTATATTAAGAGTTATACTATAATTTGTAATGTGAAATTTTAAAAAAAAACGCGTAATTTTAGAAGTATATAATATTTTTTATATATTAAAATATTTAGCTTTACACTACTAATGAATTATTTGGTATAATGAAAAAACATAATAATTGAAATTATCATTAAAAACGTTATCAAATTTAAGACTCACCTGAACCTATTTAACAAATTCCTTTTTTTTAGCGTATTATTAAAAGGTTTTCATGTAGCAGATTTGCAGCGGAAATGCAACATGTTTTTTAATAATGTACTAATAAATTCCTGTATTTTTCAAGTACAATTTTGAAAATATTTACATTCATAATTGATTTAAATATTCGGATTCACAAATGTTTGAAATTTAGCTAATGCATGACACATACTTTTATTTAAAAGTCTAAATTTGATATAATTGATAGTAAAATGATGTATAGAAAAGCTAGATAATTTTATTATAGTAAGTTAAAATTTATTTTATTAAATACATAACTTATTTCTACTACTAGAATTATTTATGGGAAATATATAAAAATACATAAATTAATTAGTGAATAATGATTATTGATTATGATTACAGCTCAAGTATTATTAATAGAACCATCACCTAAAACTATTAAACAAATTCGCTCTTATTCTGCTTTTATGTAAAATTGTAGATTACATCTCTCCACACACACCGCACTCTCTCATTTTTCAAAATGGCTAAAAATCTATTATATATATATATATATATATATATATATATATATACTGATTAAACTAATTTTTAAGAATTACCGAAATGAAATTCAAATGTATTGAATAATTTAGGATCAATCGACGTTTTAAAGAGTTCTAAATTTGTAATTGAAAATTTAAGAAAAAGCGTAATTTAGAAGTTAAATCTTTTTAATAAAGCAGGTTTTCACACTAATGACATAATTGGAATACGAATAAATATTGAACCTTTCATTAACAAACGTATTTAAGACATATATATACTGAAATACTCTATTACCTATATAGTAAATCGCTTTTTCTGCTTAGTTAGATTTTGAGCATTTTAATGTTATAAATATCATATATACATTCTTATTTTATTATTCATAAATATTTGAGCTTATAAGAAATAACCTATAGTTAACCTATATTACAATTTTATTAAGAATTACAGAAATAATTTCCAATATGATTTGAATAAATTTAGGAAATAATATCGTACTTTTGTAGAAGTTCTAATTTTGTATAAATGTGAATAATATTTAAGAAAAGCGTAATTTTATAGATAGATAAATATAGTGATTTATTAAAACGGGTTATTTATTCACCATCTAAGGAAATATATTGTGGTTATATATATATTAAAATATAACAAATATTTAATAGAATTTCATAATTAAAAAATTTTTGGGCTTAATTTTTAAAAGACATATTATACCCTATATATATAATATAAATTTATAAAACATAAATAATAATTCTATATACATATTTTCAGACTTATTATTATTGAGAATTGAATTTACAATATGCATCAATAATAATATTTTGTTTTAAATGCACAAATAAAATCATTTACCTTTAAAAATATATATACTAAATATTTTAAAAATAGAAACTATACCTCTCACTAGATATATATATATATTATATATAAATATTATTCAAAATGTAATAAAATTAGGTAATATAAATCGTAACATTTTTAAAAGAGTATCTATAATAAATTATTGAAATATTATTGTGTAAAATTATTTACATAATAATAAAATATACGAGGCCTAACTTAAGCAATTACAATTTAAATTGATTTAATTTTATTAAGCTAATAAATATAGGTTTATCCACATTACTATATAGAAATGAATATATATATTTGTATGGAATATATAAGTATATATATATAGATATTCATAATAATTATATATTTAGTATATATATAGGTAATTTTTCATACATATAAAAAATCAGTCAAATTTAAGAACACCTAAACATACCTATAACTAAATTTCGAAATTTTTCTATGATTTTATATGGCAATTTGTGACTCAATATTCATGAATATCACTAACTATATATATTTATATTATATATATATATATTATTATATATAGTATATATATATATATATATCATATAGTAATATAATCATTCTTATAAGTATATTTATTCACTTAATAATGTTTAGTCTACCATATATATAAACCAGAATTAAATTTTAGATATTAAATTAAAATAAATCACTTATATATATATATTATACAGAAATAAAAAAAATAAAAAGCAAACTGAAGCTGTCAATATGAAACTCCCGGCTTTAACAATGTTGGTGGAAAATAAAAATAATCCTAAATAAACTGCAGTTATTTTTTAAAGCGTAAAATATTGCAACAGAATCCCCAGAGAAAAAATATTTTTGGTTTTTCATATTGGTCCACATTCTATACAAAAGAATTTGGAATAAAAATTCATCCTCTGTGATCTGAAATTGCTTCAGATAAATAATGGGGTCCATGTAGCCCTCATTCTTTATAAAGGAAGTCAGAAAATTACCTTTACCACCAGTACAAAATGTCTGTAAAACGTTGGAAAGTATGACACTATTTATGAAGCGATTTAAAAAAAAAAATAAAAATAAAAAGGAAGAGCATTTCACACCTCAAATATTTTTCACTTTATTTCTCCAGAGAATTTATCTTCATTAATCGAATTTTGGATCTTTCGTTAAACGGTTTTCAAATAAATCAGTTGAGGATTATTTTTCATTTTTCATTTAGGAAATTTTAGCAGAAACAATCTATAACAGTATAACTCACAATCTATAATAAAGCATCAATTTGGATATATATATATATATATATATATATATATTACACACAATATAAAAAAAAATAATAAATATATATATATATATATATATATATATATATATATATATATATATATATATATATATATATATAATATAATATATATATATATATATATATATATATATATATATATATTCAATTTAATAGTCAATTTAATATTATTGTAATTATTTTCCTAACATTAAATAAGTAAATCGAGCAACATTAAATATTAAAAAATGGGAAATAAAAATGAATTAAAAAATACCTTTTGAAGTTGGATAAGTCTTCCTACTTGAAGCCAAATTCAAAGAGAAAAACGTTAAAATTTCAGAACTTTTGCGACCAATGTCGAGATGAAAACGTAAATTTCTTTCATGGTTCTTAATCGGGTCAGTGATAGCATGGAATTGTGAAAGTGAAAATATTAAATTTTTTGCCTACTGTTTTCAGAAACTAATATTTAAATGTTATGAAGATAAGATATAGCTACAGAGATCGGAATTCGACATTTGTTGTAAAAAAAAAGGGAAGTAATTATATGCATGTAGGAAGATAGCTCTTTTTCTTGTGACTTGAGGGCCATTCGATTGTCATACTTATTATCCGGCATTTAATATTACAGACATGACGATAGTATATAATATAGATATATATATATAGTATGTAGTATATATATTATATCGGCTATATATATATGTATAAGTAGTCGTTAGTGATAATATATATATATAATATTTGTATATAATATATGATTCTATTGTATCTCATGATTTAAAACTATAACTATTTATATATATATTATAATAATAATATATAGTATATATATATAGTATAGATATTATATATATATATATCTATTATACTAGTATGTAGGTATATTATAGTAGTATATATATATATATGTATATATAATATAATTGTATTATATATATATATTATATATATATTATATATATATATATATAATTATATATATATATAAATATATATAATGTAAATATATTATATATATATATATATCTCCATATATAAATATATATATATTATATAGTAAAATTATATATATATATATATAATATATTATATATATATATGTATTATATTTTTATAATATATATATATATAATATATATATATATATATGATATATATATATATAATATAGTATAATATATATATATATATATATGATATATATATATTATATATTAATTATTTATATATAGTATATATATATAATATTATATAGTATATTATATATATATATAATAATATATTTATATATATATAATATGATATATATAATATATTCATATATATAAATATATATAGTATAGTATAATATATATATATATAATATATATATATATATTATATATAGTATATATATATATAAGGACTATAATTATATAATATAATATATATATATAATATATAATACTATATCCGTATATATTATATATATATTATATATATAGTTATTATATATATATATATATATATATATATATTAATATATATATATTATATATATAGCATGTGTAATATAATATTATGGTCTTTGACACAATAGTATAGTTAAGTATAATATAATAGTATATGATACATATATAGTATTATAGTATTAATATAATTAGATATATATATTATAATATGTTATGATATATATAGTAGTGTTATACTATATAATATATATATGTATACTGATGATGACTATATATATATATAAGTATATATATGTATATATAGTATATAGTTATAATTTAATAATATAATCAGTGGCATATATAGTTAGATATTATCTATAATATAGTATATAAACCTTATATAGGTATATTATATATATATCTAATACTATATAGTATATGATATAT
>JABUQX010138533.1:0-15804 GCA_015478945.1 Trachelipus rathkii
CTCGTTATCCGCCCATAAACCCCTACGTTTCCTAAGGGAGTATTATATTTTATCCCACTAGTATCTATTGATTAAAATTATTATTACAACCAATAACCCATATACCGTACGTATTGAGGGCATACTGTTGGGGCAAGGTGTACCAGGTCGGGTGGGACACTTCTCTTCAGAGGGCCGAGATCTGGCCTTTGGGAAGGTTGAAGGGTATAATCGAGAGACCTTCTTTTCTCACTCAAAGGGCATATTGGATCTTACCTGTCTCCATGGAAGTTGATTGGATCTAAAGCCGGAGAGACACTGGGAGTGCAGGATAGAGGAATAAAGGCTATTGCAAAAGTTATTATAACTAATTTAATTTAAATCAACCATTTATAAAAAGAATTAAATTATAATCTGTTTTACGGTATCTTTTATATATACTAAGGAAACATGGCTTCTTCCTTTTCAATGCTTTTCTGTTTTATTTAAGCGCCGACATAATGGCATAGGTGGATCACTTCTGTAATTATAACGTCACCTACTTCTGTTCAGGTACTTCGCCTCGGAGTTAAAGATATGCCGAATAACGCTCGCACTAGTTAATGCCGGCCACTGTAGGTGCAGAAATCGAGTCGGATCTACGCCGACGACGCTAACTTAGTTAGGGTGCAAAGGCGAATAGCCCGGATACGAATCGAAAAATTATAGCCAGGCGCCCAGCTTAGTATATATTATATAAATATATAATACCATAATTTTTTTTATATAATCATTGGTAATATATATCAATTCATTTATACTTAAGTATCCATTATATATAGATATTTAAGTTCAACAATATATATATATCACTAATATCACATATATATATCCTTTTTATTGTAGACTGCTAGACCTGCTAAAATTTAGCTTTCCTCTATGATTTGTTATATGAATGGCAAGTACATGATGTAGTCTGTCATTCAATTATTTATCATTGTCTTGATAGTTTCACCGAAATACAAATTAATTCAACTTAACGTTTTTTCTAAATTCGAATAAAACCTGATTGCATAAGGAAGCGTTTTATATTACTTGTCCTCACTATCTTTACATTTATCTATGTAATTATATCAACAGAGTGGGCTTATTAAACTAATAGAGATAACAATTTGAAGGATAACTCTTGCTTTGATCAAGTGCTCTTCTTTTTAAAAGAGAAAACTGAACTGAGAAAAAAAATCTATTGTATTATAACTATTTTTTAATATATTAAATACTTACTCTAATCTATTAATTATCTACCCTACAAGTACTATTATCTACGATAACATCAGTCTATTATCCTCATATTCTATAAAAGTTAGTGTTGGCAAGATAAACATTAATATTATAGCTTTGTTAAGGTGAAATGTAAATGATATTATATACACGTATTTAGACTTAAAATGTTGACAGGTAAAGCTATGAAGACCGAACGAGACCTTTCAAACTTTACAGTTGATCTTCAACTAATCTTCACCTTACTTTACTACAATACACAATATGATCACAATCAATATAGCTATTAATTCTGCCGTAATAAAATATCAAAATGATCATATATAATATAATAATCATTAATGTTTTAACACATCAAGTACAGTATATAGTAGTGTATTATATGGGTATATCTCTGTACACATGAGTATTATCTATTCAATATTCTATACAATATAATTCAATAAACTATGGGTCGCATCGCTTCGACCGGCAATGTCAATCACCTTTCCTCACTATCACTTTTTATGTTATCGAAGCTTTTATCACTGTAACCCATATATATATATTTACTATAGTATTACTCAACTATATATATATTAAATAGTAATTATATATTATATTAATATGATATTGATATATATATATCATCGACAAAATTTTACCATTATTAAACAAGGATATGAAAGTAGTCTTATTCTCAAAAAATTCATTTCTTCTCTTGCTTTCCCATTGCTGATTTATAAAAATTAATAATAAACTGAGAATTACTTTTTTGGCTGATGTGTTATTTGGATTCAGTTTTTCAAAACTTTTTCAGTTCTCGTAATCTTACGAGTCAATATTTAATTCTATTATTTACATTAACATTCTTATATTACATTATTTACTTATTCTATTCAATAATCCCTAATTTTCTTCTTCATTACTTAGACACTTAACTCTTCGTTCTTCTCATTTCTTACTTCTTTCATTAAATTTATCCTTCTATCATTCTATCCTTCAACCTTCTTTCTATCGTATTCTCCTTATTTACTTAGTCTATACTTTATCTCTTCTATATTATTATTAAGATATTATAATTATTCATTAATATAATTAATTTAATATTTATTATTATAATAATTTATATATTTTATTATATATATTAATTTAAATTATTAAATTTATATTATTATTATTTAAAATACTAATTTAATTTATAATTAATTAATGTAATTATTATTTAATTTATTTGAACTATTCATTATTAAAGAGTCACTAGAAGATACTATATTATATAGTAACTCATTAAAGCTCGATCAGATTATTTTACATGAAGGATTTTTAGACGGTCATAACGACCTACTAGATAGAGGATCTGATATGATATTATTATTTGGTAAGCTTTATGTGAGGTATAAGTATATCTATCAGAGAGTGATAATTTTTCAGCACACAGGGTAAACTAGTTACAAGTGCGATCCGTTGTTAGACTATAAGAATTGTCCATTACTCGTAAGTAGTTAGTAGTATAATACATATCATAAGCTATATTTATATCATTATCATTATTAATAGAGAAGGGTTACAAACATGTTTATAATAAATATGAGAGAAAGAATTGGAATGTCAATTAATTCTTGAATCTTATTAATTGAAATGTTAGGAGCTAGAAATTTAGTATCCAAGTCTGATGGTAGTTAGTAGTTGATTAAGTAGAGTGAACAGATTGCTGAATCTGGGTTGGGAGCGAAGACGATGTCTTTGAAGTTCTGAGAGAGATCTGTAAAGGTGTATTGTGTGATATAGAGTGTAACTGATGAGATTAGCTACAGAGTATGTATTAAGTGCAAAGTGTGTATATGCAATTCAAAGAGTAGGATGTGTTTTTTCTCATCGGATCTACGCAATTTAAATCGTTGTGAATGCGGTGTTAATACAGTAGAGAACTAGACGCTGGAATTCGAGAGGATTTGTGGTTTGAGTGGAGGCGGCACGGGGTTTACTGATGAGGTGTACTGAAGATTGTGTTTTAAGCTTTAAACTCAGTCGTGACCATGTTTCTGCACAGAATTATGTTTTCCTGTCTTGTATCTCCCTAAATACAGTGAGGAAGTGTAGACTATGGAGTATAATGGATACTGTGAGCATTTGTAATGATGGAAACTGAAATTATAGGGATTAAGCGATATTTGTCTAAATTTATAAGTTATACGGCGTCAAATCGATGTTGAACATTGCAGTGTGGAGCACTTCACGTAGCATGGACAGGTGGGTTGAGAACAGTACTTCATAATTAAAAAATTCTTGAGAGTAGTCGATCCTCACACAGTTTAAAAATAGGACCAAACATCAACATCTTAGCAGAGTTATTGCTCGGCTTAGATTTCAAAGAAAAAGGGATAATAATGAGTAGAATATATAAATGAAAGTCTAAGTTTGGGATTTGAATATAGGGTTTTGTTGTCATAAGGTATGATAAGGAATAACAACTGTGATATAGTCGCGCATTAGTCCTCGTAGATATATTATTTATCGGGACCGTGTTTAATGTTATTCTGAAGTATGTGAGTTTATGAGGATGAAAGGACAGGGGAAGGTGCCGACTAAACGTGAAGAATTAGACCTACGATACGAGCTGAGGAGATCGAGTATCATGATGAAAAAGTGGAAATCAGAAGGTTCAGGGTGTAAAACGAATTCTGGAAGAGTAGGAAAATGATTAGGTGTTGGGGCAGATGGCGAGGAAACACAATGATAGAGGTGCATGATCAGGATGAAGAATAATAGCGGGGTCTATTGTTGAATCGTGGTGTCATATGGATTTTGGTCTTTAGATACGCTGGCCTCCAGATATAGGGAATATAATAACACCTATTTACATTGACGTATATTATACCAGTGTGAGAGAAGTAGCGCGACGCGCGGTTGCTTCATGGATATGTGCTCTACGGTGGATTATGTCTGTCTGTGACTAGGAGTTTATTACCTTAAGGTTACAGTGGCATACATGAGAGGAGGGCGCTGTTAAGGCTGGGCTGTTGCTGGCTGTTCAGACATTCTGTGCAGTAGATTTCGGGTCTACTTGTCTGTTACTTTGTTACTCGAGGATGCTAT
The DNA here is from genome assembly GCA_015478945.1 of Trachelipus rathkii. Taxonomy (NCBI): domain Eukaryota; kingdom Metazoa; phylum Arthropoda; class Malacostraca; order Isopoda; family Trachelipodidae; genus Trachelipus; species Trachelipus rathkii. Next base: position 4,318 of record JABUQX010138533.1, read on the forward strand.
TGTGAATGCTTCGCAGACTTATTAGCTGTAGGGGCGCCAAAATTACTGGGTGGGAAGTAAAGAGGCGGCCGTTAGGATGAAGAGATAAGGAAAGAAAATAGAATTCCACTAATATCAAATGGATAGTTAATTAAGAAGAACTGAATCACATTCTGAGAAGCTGGATAGCATTCGGAGGAGTTGAATAGCATTCAGAGAAGAGATGAATCATATTTTGACAATATTTTTATATTGTTACATTCTCGGCACTTATACAAACGTTTGAGAAATTTTCTACTCTAAATTACAATAAAAGATTATGAAATGAATTGTAAATACGGATGAAAATAGAATACAACAAACTCACATGAGTATACTATAGGACGTCGTTTATACTTACTTGCACGTTAGTACTAAAAAGGGGGCAGTAGGTGAGGTAGTAGGGTTAGGCCAGTGGGTATATATATATCTAAATCTGGAGTATAAGAAGTAGGTACGCTCGAGTGAAATTTCTAGTTAATCATATAATATAAGTAATATATGTAATATAGCCATATAAATATATATATATGAGGATATAGAAACCGGTAATATTTTCTCAGCTCTGTCTGCAATGTTAACGAAAATATTCAGGAGTGATTAGGGGCTAGAAGGTATGTGGGGTGTTGAACGGTAATGCCGTATAATTTAAAAACATTCTTAAGATAAAAACAAAAAAGGTAATTAAAAAAAAAAAAATTAACATTTTGGTTTAGAAAATAACGTATTTTTTCAAAAAAATAACGATTAAAGAAAACCGGTTTTATTCACACCCTGCGTCTCACTACTTGATATAGTCAATAACACTGGAACGAACATACCCTCATGCTAAACCGTACCTAGCGCACTCAAGGACTTAGTCCCTTTTACATTCAGAACCAAGTACAATGTTAATTTGCACCACACTCCTTCCCAGCATTACCACAACTATTCCTCCTACACTCTGCATCACATCTCCGTACTATCTCATTCCCACTACCATACCTAAATATTATAAACTCAGATCACTTGTTGCAGCCTGCCCACCGATCATAGAACATAATTGTCATTATACCAATCCGAGTGACTGTCTTCAGCCTCACTAACCAATAACTTATACCTACTCATTATTTGACGAGTGACTTTCCATCCCCATTCTTTCACATAGTCCCTGCCATTCTCTACAACCAATTCGCGTCTCAAACACTCTTAGATTCCACAGCATCGACTAGATACCGGAAGATGATCTAGAAGCTCATATATAAATATTACTAGATATATGCTATTATACTCTATATATATAGTATATATATATATATAGTAATATATAATATACAAGTATATATATATATATATATGGTATCAAGGGTTAATAGTATCTTAAACTATAGATATATCAGTAAATATAACACAAGTTACAGTGGAATGGGGACACGAAACATTCCCCGCGGTACATAAAAGTTGGGAAGTTTTGGTGGCGAACGCCTGTTACAAGTCGGTATATAATTCGAAAAAATAACTATGCTTGGCCTAATACCGGTACAGTTCGGTACCTTTGTGTGAAGCGGTTTTGGGCGATACTCCTGGTGCTCGGTACTTTACACCGTTACATCGATACATCTCCAATTCAGTGACATTTTAATATATGTGGAAAAACAATACCTATATATCTAAATATTCAACATAGTTTTATAAAAATATTACATATAAAAAATAATATGGGCAGAATAGATTTATGATTGTTTCAGTGTATCATAGCATCTTCGTAGACAGTAATTGTAATACTTATAATATATTCGGTACTTTAGAACCTCTTTACACGCACATTGGGTTTAAGTCTATTGTATAAGGGCATCACCCTTTCTATATATATAGTAGTCTTTACATGATATCTATTATTATAGTTATGTTTATATTAACTATGCAACAAGAGGAATAATTTCCGTAATGATGAGCACACAATTATTGTTATTAACCTTTGCGTTGGAGTATAAACGGGTGTCTAATTAAATTTGGGAAAAGTTATCTTTTTGCCTAATCCATGTAGTAGATTTACTTGTATGCACAGTAAATGCGAATTTTCATAGATACCGAATTTTCAATAAGAGAAAGCGTAGTTCGATGCTGAAATTGCATGTTTATGGCAGCAATTAATGTAAGTCGTTTCATTCACTAACCGGCTGAAAGGTCATCCAATCCCACACATTGTGTTTCCCATATGCAATCCCCGAGGAAAGAATAATCGTCGAGCTATCGTGGGTCGCGAGGAAGTAGTTAACTGACCAATAGTTAGTTGGATACATACTTGCAAAAACGGCTGAATGGGGGGTAAAACCCCCATATTATGTAACCTTCCGATTTGAATAAGCAATATCAATTTATTGTTGTAATCTATTTATATTACAATTTTGCTACTATGTTACCCAACACTCAAATTATGAATTTCATAAGGTACACAGATGACAACCTGCCTCTGTAGGTGGTTTCGGTTATAGTACATAATAAGCCGTAGACAAACGTCAGTCCGGAGCACTACGAATTGTATACACTGTGTGTCTTAGCCCTCCAGCTATTTAGTTCGTAAACATTCCGATAACATCTCCCTTATTCAATGGCTAATAATTTTTGTATCAACCGCCAGGAACTGACGTGATGAAGGTTGTAGTTTCGCGTTTCTATTCTTGTAAGGCAGCATTGCCCACACGAGTGCTCGGAGGCTAGTATAGCGAGAGATAGCTCCAGATTGCCTTTGGAACCGCATCCACTATATGTTACAAGATTGCACACACAAGGTTTTCATAGAATAAGGTCGCCAAGCATGCTCGACTAAGACCATGGTCGCTGTGGTGGGGTACGATCTCTCATCACAATATCATGTGGTGCGTAGTTCGGATCCCCCGCCATCTACTTGTGGCTTTCAGGTCGTCACAGATCTCTTAACGGTAAGCAATAAAACGAAAAAAAACAAAAAGCCAAACTCTGAACAAACAAAGCATAAAGAAGTTTATTCAAGAAATGTCAAAACAACAACAAAATCGCATGCACAACACCAATTACAAAGCCGATAAAACCGATACCAGATCTATAATCCAACTAACCGGCACGACAGTCAGTCCGATACTCTCTATTAAATGGAAAAATCTTAAACTAAAAATGAGAGTTATCCTTTAAATTCTAAAGAAAGCCACTATGATAGCTAATGCCAATAAATATCTTAAATGCTACAATGCAAACTGAAAAAAATCGAATAACCCATATTCCTTAATTCTTATGGAATCATACTCTTACATACGACTAAAAAGCAAAAAAAGTATGTTTGGATATTCACGACTCAGATATTTTATCTCTTCTAAATTCAATGCAATATAACATTGTCAATTTTTAATGTATTCATGTTAATCTCTTTTATCTAAATGTCCTCCTATTTTCCCCAATTTTATACAGTTCTTTATTTGTATTATTCTTTTCTAATTAACTAATAGGTTTCTTTTATTAAATACTTTGGTTCGTCTTTCCAAAAACAGTATTTCCTTTGCAGGTTTATGCCTCTTACTTGTATCAAATGTATCTGTCGAAACTTGATATGACTTTTAGTTAATACTCGAATGTAGTTTGATTAGTTCTTTAGTTTTATTTTCCAATGTTCTTTATCCCTGTTGAAGAACTTTTGTTTCGCAAGTGGTTTTGTGTTTATCCACTTTTATTATTTAAAAAAAAAACCTGAGAAAGAAAAATAAACCTTAATAAACTAATATAAGATTTTTAGAAATGATAGAGTACATATAACTATAAATATTTTATAGCATATATCCATCAGTAGCATTAAGTAATTAAATGATCAAGCGGTTCCGATTAAAGAATCCTTTGAATCGAACAAATATTCATAAATAATTTAAGTGGCTGATAAAGTAGTCACTTAATATAATTTACTTCGATAAAAGTAATATAAAATATTATTTTTACATTAAACCAAAAATTGAAATAACAAAAGGTTATATAGAGCTTGCCTGATGATTTATGTGCGTGGGTCCAACGAATTTTTGTATCATTTAGAAGGGATTTGTGTGTCTGCTACACATTCCAGACGGTACCCTCAGATTGAACATAGGGACACAAACAAAAAAGAGCCAGACAACTACTCACAGAGAGAGAGCTCATGGTCTCTTCCAATCTCAGGGATATACATGTCGAGTCTTTGCCTCAAAGACCTTGTGAACGGGGACAGAGAACAATTTATACTCATATTATTTAATTATTTAATAGAAAAAATGACCTTTAGAATCTTGCAACCTCCAATATCGCTGGCACACAACATAAATTATAAGTAATAATCTAGTAGATATATCGATTAAAGGATATGGCATAAACAATAAACAAGGGGAAAAAATAACAACTAGATTATACACATAATAGAAAAAACAATATACTTGAATCCTTCTCTCGGGGGTCAACGAAAATCGTCAATCTTCTCGCTCATGTACACCACCACAGTCGTTCCAAAATTACAGAAATCAAAATTATTTCAAATTATTTAAGCAAATAAATAAATTAACCCCTCTCGGGTGGACTCCACTTGCTGCATTTGATACATTTTACATCTCGGGTGGTACTAATCTGAGAGAAAAAATATAAGAGAATATATAAGGTCAATTAAACACAAACAAACAAAACGCAATATTCGATGTCCAAGTCTGGCTAGAGAAAGAGTAACAAATAAGCAGCTACTCAAAGGAATGCCATTCTATAAGGAAATTCGGCAGCTTCCGCGCCGCGTCCGGCAGAAGAAATATGACAGAACAGTGGTTTTACACTGCAGTGGATTTGAAAAAATTCTTAGTAAATTGATAGTAACGTCTCTAGGATCTGGGATACTCAGTTTGTAGATTTTCGGCACCACAAGGCCTTCTTTCTTACCACATTTGATCACACGCGACCGTTGTACATCAATAGGCGACTAGGCCATCAATTACACCCTGTCAGATTTCTTCACAATATTCTCATCCCAGCTTCACTACACCAATCATGAATGAATTATAAATATACCTATTATACCTTGAACAAGTTGGCCTATATCCCCCTTGAACAGGGGGTAAACACAAGATGACACTAAGGTGAGAGGCAAATCCGAACTTTGAAAGCCGGTATCACCAACCAGCACCAACAACGTGTCTGCCAATCGTTTTTAATTCATGCCATCCCAGTAGAAAATAAAAAATATATATAATAAACAGCAATGGAACCAGGAGCACAGTGACACAAGAACATAATAAAATAAGGTAGCTTTCTTTCACATATCTGGACATCTCGTCCTTTGAACGTTCGCAAAATGTTGGCTGACGTGATTATAGATTCTCTGGGGGACTTGAACTTAAATATAACTTACCACCTACTGATTACCACATTCGCCACCACAAGTCAAACCTCGCACCGCCGTACCCCTGACTATGGAGTTTTAGAACTTTCTATTGTAAACATCGGAACCCATCAACAACCTACTACGGTGGCAAGACCTTAGGAACAGTTACTGCGTGCAATTCTACATTATGTTACACCCATACATTTTCATACTGAGCAACACATTGTGGCACGGTCGCATGCCAGATGCGCAGCCAGGACGTTGGTATTATCGTGTGTCCAGATGGTTCCATTGTTTGAGCTACTAAAAACTTGACCTGCGCAGCTCCATATTATGTGGACGATGAAGGCTGAGGTTTAAACCCAAATTGGCACATAATGGTGAAAATATGTACTATAGGACCAAGGAAAATACCCAGCATATACCAGTTACGCACAGCCCCGAAATCGATTTAGTTTATTCCATAAATGTGAGTGTGAACTCTAGATAATTGAATCTGAATCGGGCGCGACATTTTACATCATAGAAACTCGATAGCTGCATAGTAGAATCAGATATTGGACTCCGACTTCTCAGACCATCCATCGTGACGTAAACATTAACAATACGTCAAAAATTGTTGTTACTAACCGCTAGCAGACAGGATACCCGCACATACCGAGCAAGTTGTGCAGCATCATAAACGTAACACAGCCTGGTAGATGGATAGGAACCATGGGGTCCTATTATACGTGGAGAACCTCTACTAAGATCAATCTCAGATCTCTACTCAATCTAGAGTATTCCTGTGAGACTACATGAAGAACCGTGTCTACGGTGGGTACGGGAATCACCGGAATCACCCGGAGTCTACTATTAGAATCCGGAATCACATCAGAGCTTGTCCGATGGAGTCGACTCCCGAAAAATATATGTTATTGACGAACAATGACAGGGTGGACCCAGACGGCTGAACTTTGCGTATGGATAAGAAGCAGACATCTTTCGCGCACCGCGTATCATCGATACAGGCATATCGGATGAAGAATGTACTAACTATCGAAGGTAATACTTGGAAGGTTTACTATAATATCCCGAAAAATACTTATGATAGTAATAACGGGATGTGGTTACTGAGTTATAGAACATTTCTGCTATTAAATATTTTAATATTGTAATTACTAATTATAGTAACTAATATAATACGTATGGCTGAAGGTTATAGTGGAGCTTTCCGGCGCCTCATATTCACATATGCTACTAAATCCTACTTATAACTAACACATATTGTTGGAACTATTATGGAAGCACCACGTATTTTCCAGCGTGTATTGATGAGGTAATAATCATTTGTAATCGAGATACTGTCTCTTTGAACCCTAAATATCTTCTTGCCGATAAAATGCGAATTTTAATTTAGTTGGAACCCCGCACCACGTATTATTGAAATTCGAAAAGTTCATTGAGCAATCGCAACTGAGACCCTCTTATTCCTACAAAATATACTTAAATAATCTACATTAATTTAAATGTAGAGAATTAGTAACCGGATTCTACAAGCTGAGACCAAAATAAACACACACATCACGCGCGCAGCACAAATACACACACACCACACATACACACCGGGGTTGGCTATGAAGACGTAAGTTGTTGATGCATGAATAGTCAGTTCACTCTTATACCTACTAATATAAATACATATCATGGTAGTATATTAATAATATATACCAGTATAGCCTACTATATTAGTATGGATTGGAGGGGATATATATTAAATCGTAATATAATTATATGATGAATAGTAATATCATGTATTTCTTCTGGTAGTTAATAATAATGATTTTTCCATTGCTCTGTGGTTGTGGTTTAATAAAGGTCATTTACTGATCTAAAAAAATATAAAGTCAAACAAAGGGTAAAGAAAATGGATTTTCTTGTTTTTGTAAGTCTTTATGGAGACCTCCAAACATTTCATCATGCCAAAAAATAATTAGGCTATAAAAAAAAACAACTTTTCATTATGCCAAAAACTAATTCAAATATGGCAAGAGTAAGATTTTTTTTTTTAAGTTAAAAACTAAAAATAAAATTTCTACAGCGTCAGGATAGTTAGAAATAAAAGCACATTGTTGTAAATAAAGAAGCATGTTATCATTTGGACAAATAAGGATATTTAGAACTTGCTATCATTGAATGGTGGTAGAATTCTCCATCCATACTTCTCTAATCACATCAGAATCAATATTCGAGTAATCATTGATTAATTATTAATTAACTAGTAGTCAAACTACTTTTGAACCCTTAAAAGATGTACCCTCTTACTCTGTCTAGTCACTTTCCTATAAATCTTGGAAATATTCTTCATTTTGCTATCCAACGGGAAAAGGAGGATTCCAACAATTGCTCATGTTAAAAAATAAGTAAAAACATATATTTAAAAATTCTTTCCGCGTTCATTGCTTCGTAGTTAGCAAAATGGGCATCATAAAAATGTAGTTCAAGTCAAAGCTAAGTTGATGTTTCATTCAAAAAAAAAAAATTGCAAGTGAAGTCGTAGATATTGTTTAAGAAAATTAAGAAAAATGAAATATTTCAACATAGTTGATAAATCACAATAGTAAGACTAGAGACTATATGCTGTTAATATATAGAGAAAAGATGCCATACCATTCCAGGAAAGTCATGTTCACTATCTTTTGAAAATTAGAAACTCCTAAATACTATTAAACAATAGAAACCAAACAAACAGCTTTTATCAAAATTCAACAAGGCAAGTGTAGTATTTATCATGGCAGACAAATGCAGTAGGGAAATCTTCAAGAGGCATTAGCATATGTTGTAGGGTAACAATTTTAATGTAAAAAAAAGTTTGTTTTTTTTAGAGAAATTTTTTATATTTGCTAAATTATTTAGCATCAAAATAGGGTAATAATGATAAAGCTATCAAGAGTACAATGTGACAAAGAAAAATTTGATTCAATAATAGTTAAAAAGCTCACCTTTTCTTCTCTGAATAATCTATACAATCTTTGATCCTTAATAGCAGAAAGTCCATAAAGACTCAATTTGCAATCTCCTTTTGTCAGTAGAAGTGGTGAAATGGTAACATCATTTAAATTATCTACTCTGCCAAAGTAATTGATTAAACCAGCAGATGAAAGCATTTCTAAAGGTGAATGTTGACCTAAGCCTGAAATTAAAATGTCAGAATATATATATATATATATATATATATATATATATATATATACAAAAATTTATATATAAAAAAATATATATAATATATATATATATATATATATATATATATATATATATATATATATATATATATATATATATATATATATATATATATATATGTGTTACCAGATTGCGACGCTTGGACCCAACTCTTTTGTACCCCACCAATCTCTTTCCAAAGCATACAAAATTTTGCCGATACCCGATACCGATACCGATACCGATACTTTTATCCCTATATGGCCTAATATATATATATATATAGGGTATATATATATATATATATATATATATATATATATATATATATATATATATATATATATATATATATATATATATATATATATATATATATATATATATATATATATATATATATATATATATATTAGTGATGCAGGTAACATCCGCATCCGCACATTATTAAAGATCCGCCTCCGCATCCGCGCTTTTCCCTGCGGATGTTGCACGGATATTTATTGTCGAGATTTGATAAAGAATTTTATAATAAAAATACTTAAGATGAATCTCAACGCAAATTTAAATGAGAGACATGAGACTCGACTCAATTGTGTAATGATGACTCATGATCTCACATCATGAAGTTCATAATAATTTGAGTCAACAGAGTCACATGAGATTATTGATGCCAAAAAAATCAGCGCCTCTACAGCTTCTGTCTCCGATGTAATACCATTAATCTCAACGATAAGGAAGAATTTTGAACCATCTTCAAATGAAAATGATGACGGTTTAAAAAGAATGAAAGATGTCATAAAACTAGAGCTAAAAATACGCTTTAGTTCTGTGGAAATTAATGACCTTCATACTACTTTCTTTCTTATGCCTGGGAAAATTTTTTCTCAATTGCTTGAAATATTCATCTGTGCAACATTCTTCTATCTGAATATTTAAATATTCAGGTAAATGGGCAAACCCTAGACTCTCCAAGAAATATACCTCTAAAATACTAATTTGCAGTATTGGAAATCCATTATTATTCTGATACTTCAATTCTTCAAAGAATTAATCACATTTTTAATCTGAACAAAAATATTCAGATTTGCGTACTTGCAAATCTTCTTTCAAAAATAAATATATATAATCTAACAATTATGTTAAAATAAATAAATTGAGAAGTGTTTAAAAGTGAATTCAAAAATATATAAATGTGAATTAAAAAATATATAAAATGAAAATATTATACTTAGTGTGTGAGCTAATTATAATTAATAGAAGTTAATAAAAATAATAATAATAATAATAATAATAATAATAATAATAATAATAATAATAATAATAATCATCCATACTCACCTGATGGATCATCGTGGTTTCCATGAATTGAGAAGACAGGAAAAGCTACATTTAAATTTTCATCCTTATAATTAACACATGGATTTTTCATATTTTTAAAGTTTTCAGTTGCATCACTAACAAAATCAAAATTAACAGCCCTGAAAATATAAACAACAATAATAATAATAATAATAATAATAATAATAATAATAATAATAATAATAATAATAATAATAATAATAATAATAATAATAATAATAATAATAATAATAATAATAATAATAATAATAATAATAATAATAATAATAATACCTTCTACTTCTGCTGCAAGTTGTTTTCAAGAATAATTTCAAAATAAACTTAATAATGTCCAGAAATAAATCTTTACAACATTGGAAATTAATTGTAAAGCTTTAATAATAATAATAATAATAATAATAATAATAATAATAATAATAATAATAATAATAATAATACTAATAATAATACTAATAATAATAATAATAATAATAATAATAATAATAATAATAATAATAATAATTGTTCCATTTGAACATAAGAAATAAAGAGATAGTAAGAAGCCACATGGGTCAATCGAGACTGTCCCAGTCAACTAGAATAAGAAACCAATCACTCAACATACTCACTCAAAACCCATACATCACCTTATGGCTTGTTAATAACTTACATAGCACACACCTAGTCTACTACCAAAAGAAAAAAAAATTATTGCTAAGGTACATGCTAACCGCACTACAAACTTTCAAACTTTAATAAGTTTCAGTCATAACACGCAGTTTATCCTTAATAAACTAAACTAACTAAGCTGCCACCAATTTGACTAAGTAAAAATATACTATATAAAACCCAAACCCTCCATATACCTATCCAATCCTCTTGCAAGCGAGTTCATACTCAACTAATTTCTGCGGCAAACCATTAGAAAAATTAACAACCCTATTACTGAATGAATGCTTTCTTATATTAAGATGGCATACCTTCGTGTTCCCTCATACATATCCTAATTCAATCCATGGATTCTATGCAATTTAACTGGTTATGTGTGTGTTATAATAGATGTAAATATTTTGTAACTTGCATCATGTCCCCTCTGAGAAATCGCCTTTCTACATAAAACATTCCTTACTATTTCAGCCTCCCCTCATAACTTTTATCCTCAAACCCAGAAATCATCCTTGTTGCTCTATGTTGCACTCTCTCTAGCATATCTATGTCTTTCATAAAATAAGGGGCGCAAACTCGTGCACAATACTCTAATACTGGCCTAACACAGCTATTATACAGTTTACTTATAACTTCCTTCCTTGCTCTTGTAAAACGACATAGCGATTTATTATACCTATCATCTTATTAGCTTTATTCCTGTTTCCAAACACTGATTAGCTACTTTCAAATTACTGCTTATAATCACACCTAAATCTTTTTCTTGATCTACGGACTCAAGCCAATCTCCATTCATATCATAGTTAAAACATTTATTTGATTAACCTAGGCGAAGAACCTTACACTTTTTATTATTAAAATCCATAAATTTGCCACTTATCTGCCCACCTAATAAGTTACCGTATATATATATATATATATAT
>JABUQX010138534.1:0-35000 GCA_015478945.1 Trachelipus rathkii
TGAGAGAGAGAGAGAGAGAGCCGCGAGCATGAAGAAGAAACACTGCCAGTCGCAGAGCGGGAGCACACACTTAACTAACAATGACATACTTACAACACATGCGGCACGCAGACAGACAGACAGACACAAATAGGGCTGGACCTCACTGCCCACTATGCACACGATCATACATTACTTAACACAGTTGTAACACGAATAAACCTATCAACCTAGATTTGAAGGTAATCTACTAAACACAACCTAATTGGTCTACAAACCAGACCATCATCCCAATATATTCTTTTGGGCTATGTAGGGAAATTAAAATACATGGGTTTACAGAAAGAGAACCAAATAAAAACTCCAACACGGAGCCGATAATCACAGCACCCAAATATATATAATATATAGATTATATATAAATAAATGACAGTAATTTCAAACTTGACACAGATATATATAATATAATACGTTAGCCTAGATGTGTTATATATTCCAAGGACACATGGAACACTTACACCTTACTTGTGAGATGCCTCCCGCCCTATACAGACGGGCAACCACTCCGCAGTATCACTTTACTCTGTTGTAGATATATAATACATAATTACAACTCACAGAGCCATCTGTGGGAAAATAAGCCTTCAATTTTGGAGATCCTCTGTACAGTCGGACTCGGACTATAACTGGACGGCGGTGCTGGCCCCCGTATACCTAATAACAAGGTTGGGATCTAGATTAAAGGGAACTAAAAAAAGAATTGAATATTATAGTTTATATTATCTGTTATGGATGGTAATATAGAGTTAAATATTAAGGAAAGATTGCATATTAAGTACGTTAAATATAGAGTAATATTTAAACACAATAGTATTTATAAGTATACTAGATTTGGATTATTTAAAGTTCCGATAAAAGATTTAATAAATTATATTGAGAGTGAGAGAGGCAAGAAGTAAATTTCTTCCAAGCTAATATTTTATATTAAGCTTTTGATTATATATAATATCCGAAAATACTCAATACTTTGATTGTATTTAATGTAAATATTAATATCTATAATAAATTATACTAGTATATTATATTATAATATATATTATATTATATTTTTATTAATCTATATTATTTTCTATACTATAATTTATATAAAGAATTGTACCATATTTAGGTAATATATCTAAGTATAAAAAAAACATATTAGTAAAAGAACACTGGACTGAGTATAAATAGGATATATAATAATTATTATTTATTTTTTGTCACCCTATAATATATAATTAAAAATATATATATATATTATTATATGTATTAGTATATTAATATTATATCAATATTATATTATATTATATAATATATTAATTATATATTATATATAATATATTATATTATATATAATTTAAATATAATTTTCTTTTTATATGGATATTTATAGGCTATAATAACATCAATAGACTATATAACATATGTTAGATATTATATTATATTAATAATATTTATATATATTGTAATAATATATTAATTATATATGTATTATTATAATTAATATATATTATAGTAATAGAATTAATATTATGATATACGATAATTATATAATTATTAATATAATCATATAATATTATAATGTATATGATAGATAATATATATTTATATATTAATTATAATTATATTGTTATGTTATATTCTATAGTTATAGATATATGGTACATATTATATTAATTAATAAGGATATATAATCTTTCAAAATAATATTATATTTATAATAATTAATATATTATGATATTAATAATAAGTACATTATATATATATATATCATAATATATATTATATTAATTAGTTTTAATTGGGGATAAAAATTTAAAAACTTGTTAAGGTATAAACAAACATTTAAATAAATTTAATTTTTTTTATAATTTTAATCTTACTTTCTGAAATGATTTTCAAATAGTAAATATTGCTTTCTCCTTTTTTTAATTTTCATAGACATTAAATATAAATATTTTTTAGTAATATAAATAATGTAATATAGTAATAGCATATATAAAGAAAGACAAGTAATTTAATTTAGGAAATGGCAAAACAATTACAAAATATCAAATATCAATTTAAAAAATGTAACTTTCTATTTATAACGAAGATGGTTCTTCAGAGCATGTAGAAGCACGTTTCAGTTTCTTTCCATCAACACAAAACCTTAAATCTTCTGCAACTCACTTTATAATACTCATATTATATATTTGTCACATGAACGCAGCATTTTTGGAATATTATTTCTGTTTACTCAAACTTTAGAATTTCATGCAACTTGTCTATTATTTAGAAATGGAATATAAATCTTATCTCAGTCATACCTATATACTCAATACTCCTTAGAAAACGCAATACAATCTTTATAGTTTTTCTTCTTCCTGTTTTAACCCTATGCTTAAAATGGCATCTATTACATTGCATTTTCCTTTTTCACTTCTCTACTTTTTACGTCTTTATAGATGACCTGCCATCTGATAAAGCCGAAATTGTTGATAAAAGCAATTGTGACTATATTAGAATAATTAACATTAGATGATTAAGGTGCTATTAACCATACTCAAAATTAATTTATACCTAAAAGTCGTAATTTCCATAAATTTAACATATGATTTCTGCTAATTTCTCCTCTGTCCTCTGTCTCTGTCTCTGTCTCTGTCGCTGTCGCTGTCGCTGTCTGTCTCTGTCTCCTAAGTGCTTCACTCTCCTCTCTCTCTCTTCTCTCATCTCTCGTCTCTCGTCTCTCGTCTCTTCTCTCTTCTCTCTCTCTCTCCCTCTCTCCTCATCGTCTCTCTCATCTCTCTCTCCTCTGGACTCAGTCCTCTCTCTCTGCCATACAGAAAAAACATTTTGTTCAGAAATTGATTCGTTCAAAATGAGCAGTGAGTTAAGATGATTAAGTATTGGTGATATTATGTTCGGTTTGATCATTTGCGTATATTATGTCTTTCATATTGCTCTGTTATCGAAGTTTAGGTCTTTTGGTTGTGTACCGGAGATTTAGATTAATGTATCTTCGGCTATCAAATTGCATTCGCACTGATTATCATTGATAGTATGATTTTCTTCATTGGAGTTTAATGAAATCGTTAGCTAAGCCATTGATACGAAAGCATAGGAGGTAACCTCTCTAAAGTAATCAAATATGTGCAGAAAATTATGCAAATATATTATATATTTCCTACAATGCCAACAATTTATACTCGCCGAAGAATTTACATATAAACTGTGGTATCTAATAATCTACCATTCACATAAAAATTATATATTAATATATTGTATACAATATCTAAACTCCACTTGTATATATCCATTATTTGAATAATACGAATATTCAAATTTATATCTGACAAAATGTTTATTATTACAAGGTATGAGATAGAGATGTAGAGAGAAAAATAGTATAGATAGGATATAGTAGAGTAAGGTAAGTATACGAGAGTAAATAGATGATAGAAGTGAAGTAAGAAGATGAGTGAGAGTATAAGCTATAGTAGAGTAAAGACGTGTGAGTCTGTAAATGTAGTCAAATTGAAGTATTATAATGAGATGAGGGAATATTTTAAAGTAAAAGGGTGAAAGTAAAGACTGGAATTGAGAAATGAGAAAATCCGTAAGTAAAACTAATTGAACATATTCATATAGGCAAAACTGACAAGTTTAAAAAGTGCACAGACACAAAAACATAATGAAGAATATTTATTTATACATAATAATAAGAATGAAGCACGAATTCAAATATTATTTTAGCACTGTCAAGAAAATTAAAACATGTCGAGAAATGAAGCGGGAAATCTAATAATTTTATTTCTGTTCAGAAATAGATCTAATTTTGTGTGGGAGAACAGAAGACGACAGTTTGAGGCGAAATTTTTAAAGTATTTACACATTATTAAGAATAAGACATAGATTTGAATTATTCATGCAGCACTCGAAAATAAGCATATATAGCATGGTTGGAGAATTTAGATATGTAATCAATATTATATACTAATGGTATAAACCGAACTTATTAAATAGTAGTATAATAAATATAATAATTATTTTGTCTAGTAATTAGGTATTAAAATACTTGCTAAACGATCTAGATTGTTTGAATATTAATTCTATATTTTAATATCTAATTATTGTATATATTATACTACTATATTTTATCTGGAAGGCTTTATCTAGTTGTACCTATCTACTATTATCTTATAGGTTTTATTTATTCTATAATTATATATTTTAGTTTTATTTTATATATATTTCACATTTTTTTATATGTTGATTAATTTTATTTTTATATTTTTACTTAATTATATTTTGTAATTTATTATTAATTAGTATAATATCTACTTTTATATTAATTATTTATTTATTAATAATTATTATATTGTAATAATATAGTGTTTATTATTCATTACACTGTGTGACTCGAGCAATAAATGTCATTTTCGTAGTAGGACACCACTGAGATACTACATAAATTAGATATATGTTTCGAGAATTCCTTGTTTATCGAGATAAGGTTATAATAAGTACAGTAGGGAAGTAAAGATATATATATATCATTTTAATTTACTTGTAATAATATTTAGTGTTTATATATAGATATTTTTTAGAATAGGTATAATAAACTCAAGTAGTAAAGATATAATATATATTACATCAAGAAATATATAGCTTACTTATATGCGTTCATAATAGTAGAGTAGTATAATTTATATATATAATTAATCTTTAATATAGTAATAGATATGTGTCAGAACGAATATTATATATATAAGCTGTAAGATAGATTTTGATGTTTTGATACAAATTTTGTCTTCATATTTCCATGTAAATTAATATACATATATTTGAATATACAAATTTTGTTAATCTGCACTAGATAATTATTCAGTGCAATGAATTAGTACATGCTTGGTTGCTATCTATTCGTCTTTATTTTTATTTATGCTATTATTAATCTTATTTCTTATACTATGTTGTACTATTATACAGTTTTTACTTCTCATTGAATTCACTGATTCTCACTCATATTAATTTTCACTTATCCTGTTTACTTTTAAATATTATTGTTTTCAATATTATCTAATTATATTATATATATACTTAATATTTATATATTTATATAAATATATGTATATTGTAATTATATAATCATATTATCATCTTATATTGGAATATTTAAAGGATGTTTTATTGAGGATTTAAATAATTTATAATTATATTATATATAACATAAGAAATTATTTCCGTCATTATTTAGTCATTTATGTATACAAATTTATATAATTTTTACATATAAAATACCTTATATAATTATATATATTTAATATTTATAAATAGACACATTATAAATTATATTAATTATATCTATAATATAATATATAGTATTACGTTCTTTAGAGTAGTTTTTTTAATACATTATATATAACAAACTGTATACATATATAGTAATATCTTTATCATTCATTAAATAATACTATCTCAATAATATAGACTCTATCAATTCTCAGTATATAGTAGGTATCTTACTACATAATCAATGTACTCTGTAACTATCATAAGAGTGACGCAGTATATTAGAGCATGAGCTCTTACCTTAGGATTCCTAAGGTTCGTACTATAACGTTCAGTTATATATAATATATATATTATATATATGACTATAAGTAGTCGAATTTAGATTCTTTTCCAATTTTTCCTTTAATTAGTTAATAAAGAGATATCCTCTTATAATGTCGATATATTCTCTATATAATAATTATCACAGTATATTTAAAGAGGCTTTGATATGTTAATATATGTATTTATATGTAACCTTATAATATAATTCTATTCGGTACTCTACTTACTACTCAGATATAGATATATTCAGGCAGAAAGTAATAATTAGTGGTATGGCACTCTATCTAATAATATATATATTGATTATATTATTATTCGCCATTATCATTAGCGAAGTTATAGCACAATGAAATCTAACCAGTACTCAAAGAGTCTTAATATATGATACCAAGGCTTCCATACAAGACACAAACAGCATAATAATCTAATATATATAATAATGGAAACCTTGCGAGATATAGTTGTCTTATTATATATTTATTAATTATCATTATCTACAGTTATTATAATACATTACATACAATTAATCATTGTACCCTCTAAATATAATTATGATATACATATAATTTAGTAAAATAATCTGGCAATATCCCTGAATATAGCAAAAATAAATATCAGTATATTAATACTATAAATAGCTATAAATATATTACCAATAAATTATATCCTAAACACTATATAATAAATTGACTACATATATATTAAATATATATTAAATGACTTAGTAATATACTCACTCCATATAGTAACATAGTAACATAATACCATGTATCACTCTAATATAAATATACAAAATATATATATTATATACATATATAAAACAAATTATTTTAATATTATATATTTACATTAATATTAAAGAATAAATAACAATTTAATAGATATATATATTAAATACTACTTATATATATAGATTATAATAAAAATATTAATATTATATTTATATAACAATTACCATTCCATAATAAATAGTATATAGATAATTATTAATATATATATACTATTATATACTTAATTATAATATAAAATTATATATATAACTATAACTTAAATATGTCACCTACTATTATATTAATCTAAGAGAACTACTATTATAGGCAGACATAGAGTCAAAGAGTAGAATATCTAATGTAATCAAATATCTAGCACATTTAATTAGAAACCTCTAAATGTATAGTCACATATATGTATAATAATTTATTATTAATACATGTTTGACTACTATAACTATTGTATAACATCATCATAAACAACTATGATATAATATATCAGAGTCTTATTCACGAGGTCTCACATTAGGTAGAAGATCGACAAAATTATTAATGACCAAAAAATAGTGACTCTGTATATCGCTATGCCACATTATAGGGTAATTTGTACAAAATACGACACTATGCCGATCCACGTGTATACTAATAATAAACTCCTAAATTTATACTATGCATAATTCGATAGGTATTAGGCGCGCACGAAACACATTGATCTGTACTTAGCAAGAAGCAGGAAGATTAGAATATCATATGAGTGTAAAATGATAAACAGATGAAGCGCATAAACGCTGACGAGTTTCCATCAAAATTAGAGTAGTATATTGACTGGAATACGAATCGATGTTAGGATTGAATAATAGAATAATATATAAAGTAATAATAATTCACACTACCTTTTAGTATACTAGACCTTGAGTCTACTTCACTAAAATACTTATTTAATTACTTTACTATATACTAGGCATAATATTTCAGTCTACATAATATATCAAAAAATAAGATGTGGAGCGAGAGCTACTCTCTTACCTACAATTTTTGATAGCTCTAGATTATATATAATATTATTATAAATATGTTTTATTTTATATAATTCTAAATTTTTACTAATAAGGTGTTTTTTAAGAGTGAGGTTAATAGTGGTCATTGAGTATCAATATATATTGATATATAACCTTTTAGATATAAGTATATTAACACCTACTTATCAGGGTATTCGGATGCAAACTGATCAGTAGAAGATAATTGTTTATCAACCATCTGAATACATGTACACTCTTCGAGCCAATTTGTTATTAGATACATTATAATATATAAGAGTTTATATATGTCCAATAATTATAATATTATCTGAGTAGTTGTATGTTATAAGGGAGTTATACATAATGGATAGCTATGTACGGAGACGGTAAGATTACTATTTGTATTAGTATTATATCTCATAAAACTATCATTTACATATTAGTTTATAGGGAGTTACGGATAGGACTCTTTATTAAAGACCATTATATATAACATGGAACTTCATATGTTATATAATATTATCACAAAAAAATATATTTCTCATTATCTGTTGAGAAACATCTATATCTATCGATACATTGAGCACGTGATATAAAAGACATTACTTATTATAATTATTATAATTAAATTGGTAGTATATATTATATTTTTTAACAATATTTAAAAGAATAAATAAAATAATTAGGAAGCGCATATTATAATACGTCACACATACTTAGGTTATGTGAATGAAGTTGTGTAATGAGGGTCGAGCATATAATGAGATATATTCGTAGATCCATAGTTTTCCAGGGGGATCATGCTGGAATAATATAGATCTAAGATATCGACACGCTAGTTAATCAAATATTAAGTTAATATATGATGAGATATAATAACCGTAATATCGATATACAGACGGTAATAGGATATAGTTAGGAGGATGTTTATTATGAAGTAAGGAAAAAACGAAGAGTATATATGTAAAAATAAGATGAGCTTTTTATTTAAAAGCAAGTTTGGAAATTTATCTCACAATAGATGAGTATATTACACCATCCTACCATATAGTAAGAATTCCCGTAATTATAACGAAGGATATTTATTAAAAAAGGGGAGCATGACTATGGCACAGCATATACTATGAAATAAAATCTTTACAAAATATTATACTTTCATATCTGCAATGGTATTACTACTCGTATTAATTTATATTATATTATTAATATTATTAATATTATGACTATCTATATTATAATTATAATTAAATAGAATAAAAGTTTAAATCATTTTATATTTCTGTTTTAATACTTTATTTTAATTTTTTTGTGATATACTGTACTTTATATGAGTAGAAGTCACAGACTTGTAACATATTCAATATATACTATATATATATATAATACTTAGGATGTATAGCGACTTGTTTGCTCCATGCTGGAATCCACTGGTACGTAGTATGATAAAGATGTAATAATATGAGAAGAGTGATCAGACTAATATTAACAATGGTAGTACGACCGTGGGGAAATGGCCTGATCGTTTAATATCTGGAGTATATCAAGTATGTTTCTATACTTTACTCTCTATATATTAAAATTTAGATGCGCTAATCTGTCTCTATCGAGTTTATGTATTAGATTTATATCCTTCTGAATCTTCATGTATATGTATACTGCACTACCTTGTTTAATTGTTTATGGATTTTAGGTTTGTTATTTTTTTCTGATAATTTTTGAATAAAAATATTTGTTCGTGTAAATTTTTTACTTGATTCCAAATTTAATGTATAAGATTATGGTTTGGATATCTCTTAAGTTACTTTTTAAAATTAGGTTAATATGACATTACAAATATTGAGTCAGGTTGTTATAGTTAACTGTTTATGATCATATTTGATTATCCCTATTATTAAATAGCTATATTATTTATTCATTATCTGTCGGCCTATCAATAAATGTACTAACAAGAATATAGGAAACATTCATTATGCTAACATAATATATACATTATTATTTATTTATTATATTTATATAATATTATGCACCTTTCTTCAAGTGTAATAAGTAAATTATAATTAACATTATTATTAGTTGATATTAAATACAATGGATTAAACTGATCGACAATAAATATTTGTTCACAAATGCTCAGATATTCATTTGGCAGGTTATATGATGTCTGTATTATCATGGTATGTGCAGCCATAGCGATCCGGTCTAGAGAACAGCCTGCTCAAATCCTGAATATGGGAGAAGTTATAGGGACAGACTTGAGAAATACATGAATCAGATTGAATCTTGGGATAACGGAAATATGTGCTTAAATTATCAAAATATCTATAATAATCTCTTCTCGACATGCTCTAGTGACTCAACGATTATTAAGATATATCTAGAAATATTAGTATTATATATGATTAATTATAAATAATAATAATACATATAGTTTAGAAGACTTCTCATTGTTATTTATTAGATGACAAGAGCATATTTATACTAGTTACGAATATAATGTAGTGGTAATCTTATGATACAGAGAATTAGTAATTATTGGTATAAATCACAATTAGTTAATTCTAATTTAACATATAATACTTTTATATTATTAGTTGAGATATTAGATTAAATAATTAATAGATACTATTGTTGTGATAGATATAATATATTCTTGTCAGATTTTAGATACATAGATTAGTATACTTCTCTATCATTAATATATATATTGATAACCAACTTATTAAGTCTTTAACCTAACCGCTACTAGATGAAGTGAGACTCAATCAAGACAAATGATTGTTATCGAGTGATAATGATCCCTATATCACTTAAATTCATCAGTTTACTGTACATAAATTCTAATCAGTATTCATATGAGCAGCACTAATATATATGAATATTTTATATCTATCTTAAGCTACATTATTGGTATGTTTATAAGCTTATAACATAGAGCGGTATATCTACTTTTATATATTAGTAGATGATAGTAGCAGGGTATATACATCACTAGTGGGAGGTTACTATCTCTATAAGCTATACATGCCGGTCTATGGTACTTCTATTTTAAGTGAGCACTTTATATATATATATATTTAATTATACCTAAACTAAATTGTATAATTAATATGAAATTATTCCAAGGGGTGAATATAGATAGTTGTATCGGGGCAGATCGTTCGTAGCTTGACGTGAGTATATATAACTCTCAAATAGAATATGTCTTTACCATAGTTATAGTATTCCTTGGAATCATATAATTGTAATTACTTATATTATGATTGTAGTTAAATATGTATGAAAGAATAATGAATGATTATACTTAAATACGTATTGTTAAATCTAGAATTTAATTAATTTGACATTAAAGTTCGCTAGTGATGGTAGATATACTTATCATGATCTGACTGGGCGAATTACTGTTTAAATTTTATTGGTTCATCTTATTCTTAATGTTGTAATCATGATAGCTAATTACTTTTATCTATAGTGATTCAGTAGAGAATACTTATCTTGTGTCGCTAGATTATGTATGAGTGTTCATCGGCTATTAGTATATTATTATATATATATTATAAATATCTATTATATAACTCACATTATATTAGATAGTATTATATTGTAGTTATATACTTATAATATTTTAAGGCTATATACTTGATTATTTAAGTTGAATATTATTAGTATATATTAAGCTATAATATAAGTAATATGGTATAGTTATGAGACGTGACGACCAATATTGTAACTACAGTAATATTTTATGGAGTGGTGGGTAAGGGTATGACTAATAATAGTTTAAATTAGTAATTTTGAGAATTTGATAATATAATATGATTAATTTCATTAATATTAAGCTATTAAAGATTTATTAATTAGTATAGCTAGTAGCGTTATAGTATAAGGAGTGATTTTCGTTATAATTATGATATATTGAATGGCGTATAAGGTATTATTTGATATTTATTAGAAATAAAATTTACATTATTTAATATAATTATCATAGTATAATAATATAAGTATATATAATGTTAATAAGTTTTAATTAATTATCATATATTGAATAGAATATAAATAAAAAAATTATTTTAATATATATTACTATATAGATGAAAATATTCTTGTCTTCTATCAATCATAATACGTATCTAATCGTATGATTTAATATGTAGGAATATAGGGTAAATACGTAAATGATTGATGGTCTATAGGTATAGGTAGAGACTTTAGAGGGATCTCAAAGAGATATTAATAGGTATATACTACTCAAAAGTTTAATATGTGTATATTGTGAAAGTTAAATGTCTAAATTGAAACCGCGAATAATAATGATATTATAAATTATTAACTCCTAAGTGAGGCCTGATGTGAGTATAATTTGAAGTAGTTCCTCTTTGCAGAATTTGGTGTTACCCATTTTGTTAGAATGTGTAGACTAAACCAATATAAATAGAAAGAGTTCTGAGGTTTAAATGCAAGTCAATTGGAACCTATGTCGAAAGACGACGAGATGGACAATATGGAGATATATGGGTAGAACTGAGGGATATTCGAGATAGTTATTTGATGAGGATAGATAGGTTACGCATGAACGTGCAATTAGAATGGAGTATATAGTGTTTGAAAGATAGGTTTAACAGACAGCGACCACGAGTGATAGTCCATCGCTCGCTACCTTTGTATATAACAGCTGTGGAGATATCTAGGGGTAACGGTAGCCTACAATTGAACTAGGAAGACTTACGACGAGGAGATGGGTTTGGGACGAGAGGCTGAAATAAGAGAAAGTGTGTAATATGCACCATGGTCACACGTATAAGTCGTAGATATGTCTGGCCCAACTATACGTTGTCTCTTTGGTGGACAGAAGTTGTGAGCTCGATTGCAAATAAGAAAAAAGATATGGAAGGGAGTTAAAGATATAATTAGTTATCATTATTATATTTAATTGATATTAAGTTTTGTTATATATGTCTAACGATTCAAGGTTCGTCAACAAGGTACTATTTATTTTATAATTTGGAGTTTTTCTGTGGCGTAGTACTCAATATGAGTAGTTATATCTAACGATTATACTATCGGAGAGTGAGAGAAAGAGTAGTTAGACGTCTAGTTATATATTATAGATCGCCCAGGAGAGATTTAGTGCTAGACCACAATCTGAGAGTCCGAGGATAGTTTGAATACATGGTTTTATTAGTGTCGAATGGGTTCGGACGGTCATGATTTTAAGTGTCCGTTAGGCTTCAGAATGACTTATGTACAATAGGGTAAAGTTGGAGGAAGCGGGATTTGAAACAACTCAGCGCTAGGGGCTATAGATTGCATCGTGTCATTTTATAATTTAGATTTGTTTTAACTATTTTTAGAAGATAGATAGCTTAGATATATTTGATATAAACTAATGGTCCATGATCAGAGTATTGAATTATCTGCATACTACAATTGAGCAATAATTTATTATCTGGGACGAAAGTTAGTGTAATTTAATTATCTTCATGAGTAATTTGTGTTTAAATAAGCTATGTCATAGCTGTAGAACGTAATAGGTTATTTTAAGTATATATTAATTTTAAAATTTACATCATGTGTAGTGAGGTAGATTGAGTGGAGGGAGGTAGTAATCTACTCTCTATAATTAGTAACAATAGCTACAATTTAGTAACCGCGATTCATGAGTTCATTTAATATATCATTATTTATTTACTAATTATATCATTAAGAATAAATTAATTAAAATATGTTATTATAATAGTTATTTTAATAAAGATAAGTCTAAAATATAAAGTAATTATATAATATAATATATAATTAATATATAATATGATGTAATATAATATATACTTATTGAGAATGATATAATATTATCTTAAATATCGATAGATATAGTTAATTAGTAAAAAATTAAATTAATATTTCTAGTCAATATAAACATACATGCATACATATCATATGTTGTATAATATATAAATGAGGATTATATATTAATATATATTATATATATATTAGATTTATGATTATTAGTAGTATATAATGATAGTAATTATAGGTAATAATGATTACTTTAGGTTTAATAACGACTTTAATAATAATATATTATATAAATATTACTCCCCCGACTCTCTATTAATAATATGAAATATATAATAGTATAAATAATAATCATTAATTATAATGATATATATAAAAGAGTATATATGAGTGAAAAATAATAAGATAAATTATATAAGTATGTAAAGTTAATAAATCTCTCATATTTATATATTACTTATTATTATTTATATTATATGTTATTTAATTTAACTTTGCTATATATTGATATATTATTATTGACATACATAGTAAATTATTTACTCTAGAGTATGTTACAGCGTTATATTCTACTTTTTAACCTTTTCTGTTCTTTTTTATTATACATTATTTATTCTTTTTGTTACTACTATTGGGTACTATTTTTTGTTAGCACTTTGATCGATTTTTTAATGATTTATTTGGTAAGTTATAGTTTTCGTGTTTACTATTATGCTCGTTTATTTTTATATTATTATGTATTCTTAGAGCTAATAAATATTTTATTTTGTGTTCTTATATATATTATATAAATATATAATAGATGAATAGTTGAGAATAATATAAATAGTATTTATGAAACTCTAAATGTACTTTTTAACCAATATTACAAATATCAGAGTAATTATAATTTGTCGAGTTATAAAACTTCTATTTAAAGATTGGTATTTATTGCTCCTATTGCGCTTTACTATATATTATAATTATGTATATATGGTTTGATATTAATTATAAAGTGCACAACTAGCATTTTTTAATTAATAGTACTGGATAAATAATAGTGATGTAAGTACTAAGTGAATATTGAGGTATCGTTTTATTTATTGAGAATAAATATAATATATATAACTATATTATTATTATTATATGTATTATATTAGATATATATAATTATAATTAAATAATAAACTTTAAATATATGTTTAAAATAATTATATATATATCATAATCATTAGTAATATTATAATAATATTATTAAGTTATATTATATATTTACTATAGTATATATAATAATGAGTATATATATTATTTATATTATATTACTATATATTATATATAATATATATATATAGTCCACTAACCGTTAAAGTAGAGTGGTTCAAATAGTAGTAAGGCGATGGATTTCATATGATCTATTATTAAGTATCTATAAATAAAATATTTTAATCTTTGAGTGGACATAGGGAAATTGATACAGTTAAGCGGACGCCGTAAATATATCATATTTACATATAGTTGGAGATGGTAGGCATGATTACTCGGAGAGGCATTTACTATATATAATTAATTAGATTGAAATAATTAGATACATCGTAATCCATGAAAATATAGTATATCATAGATAATATAAAAAAATTAATATATTTCGTATGTAAATTAATAATATATAATTATAATATATAATATATATTAATACTAAATATTATTATTTAGTAATATTATAATAAATATAGATATATATAAGCGCTATATATGTATAGTTTAAATATGCTATACGCTATGTTTGAATATTAATATTATATTGTATGTATATTATTTTGTAATTTTTTATTAATATATATTATTAATTTATTATTAGTATATATTATATCTGTAAGGAGTTATATAATAGTATTTATATATTATAATTTATATATAATTAATTTAATTATTTATTTATATTATTATTATATATTATATATAATGAAACATCTTTATATTGATGTATTTATTAATATATTAATATATTTAGTATAATTAATTTCTATTGTAATATTAATATATTTATATAGTATTATATTGTTTTTAATTTATATTATTATCATAATATTATTATTATTGTTATTTTATTGTTATTATCTAGTATTATATATTATATCACTATATATTATATTCTATTATTTTTATATATGCTATTATTACTATGTATTATTATTTAAATATTAATAGTAGTATAGTATAGTAGTATGTAATCAGAATAGTATATATAAGTTAACATATAGAAATAACTACTATTAATATTCGTTATACCAATAATTAGATTTTATTTAGAAAAATTATATTATAATATATTGCTATTTATAATAATATTATTCATAATATAATAAAATATTTACTATAGTTTATATATATATTCTATAAATAATTTATATTATTTATATGATTAATAAGACATTAGGTAGCTATCACTATAATGGAGATCAACACATAACATTGTACTATAATGAATCGTACCTACCACTGATTATACTGTGATCCCGTACTTAGCGTAAGTCTCACTACATGATGACTCAGTCACGAGTAACGTCTTAGCAAATACTAATGTAGGGGCTTTATGTTTTTCTACTCGTGTTTATAGATATTGTCAGTAGGAGACACAGTATGTTGCACTATAACGCGTGATGATAGATATATGGCTAAAAATCCAATTTTTCTAGGTAGTATATGAAGAGACAGTAAGCATGCGTATTTACAAGGAGCTAACGTCTGTCACATAAGATGATAAAACAGACAGAAAGATCGTCTAGATGTCTATTTCTCGATACGATCCTCAGCTTGTTCGGCCACCTCCTATTTAAGATACCACTTCTGTGTATATAAACTTGAGATAATCGAGTACACTTGAGATTGATAAATCACAATATATAGAATAAGAATGAATCAGAGAGTGCTACGTACGAAGATGCTTGTATGTACAATCTGTATCACAGAGCGATAGATATTTCAGAGATGACTAGTAATGTCGACGTATAGAATCTGTCTTGCTCTCTAGAGACAATTATGAGTTCGTCGCAGTCATTCAAGAGGCATGTATGCCTCGAGATCTATCGGTCGATAGACAGCAGTATTTCAGTTCGCTAGGAGTCTAATCCGAGTTTTAAGCGATAGTCTACTCATCTCATTGTGAGCTTTTTATTAGGAATTACACGCGCTGTGTTATATGAGTGACAGCTAGCGATCTCGGTATACGTGGCGCGAATCTGGCGCTGGACGGCGTATAGCTACTCGCCATATTACATGGCATCGGTAAGCCATTATACCCTTATGAATGTGAGGGCAGACTTCCGCAAATCAGAACAACCCACTCTTAGGGGGTTCCTCAATGTGACTGGCGTACCGAGACAATCATAGATGGCTCTTGTTAATATATGCGTATGGTTGACCATCGTGAGTGTGCCTCAATAGTATTTAAAGTACTGTACATATTATCGCCGAGCTTTACAAATACAATTAGTGGCTAATTTATTGTTTTTACTTGTGATTTATTAAAAACTGCTATTTAGGAAAAAGTCTTTTTCCAATTCACTTATATTTATATTCATAATATGGGAAAATAAATCTTAATGGTCGAAATTGGTTAGTAATATTACTAGCTTGAATTATGATTTATACAACAGATTAGTGTAAGATGTAGTGTATAATTATAATATTGAGTGTAGAGTTTTGTACAGTCACTAATTAAGATAATGTTATAATGTAATATGAAACTAATTTTGCGCTATGTATGAATACTTAGGCACAGCATGTTAATATATTTATGATCTATTTTATAATAATATATATGTACTTAAATGATGCTATAATCAATAAATATATAAAAATTAAATTGAAATTTACATATTGTAAATCAATTAAGTAATTATTGGTTAAAAACTTATTGGTATTTAATTGTGACAGAACAGTACTAGTTATTATGTAAATCAATTAGATATATATGTGGATTAAATTAGATAGATGTGGATCTGGATGATGATAAAGTTTACTCTATAATTAATATGTAAACTAAGAGGATGTTGTCATGCCTTACTGACTTAGTATATACTTTAATAAAGTTAATTTATCGAGATATAGTAAATTAATATTAAAATTAAATATATAGAGTTAATGGATTGTAGATTAATAGGTGATATAGTTGATAATCATGTAAGGTGAATTAATAATTAATATTATATTATTTATATTTGTTTAAAGGAGTAAATAAAAATTATATATATATAATTTATAATATGGTATTAAATTTATGATGGAGTATAGTGAGTATATATTGGTTAATTATCTGAGTAAGATATAGATTACATATATGTTAGATACTTATATTAATTAGATATATTTATGTCAAGAAGTATAATATATACAGAATTTTGTTTTGAATTGTATATTTTTTATTAGAGGAAGGGATAAGTAGTGAAATGTATGTTGCAACGATGACTACGGGTAGGGAGGCACTTCACTAAGAAGCTATGATAAGTATGAATTCGGCGATGAGTGTTGTATTATATGAGAGGTTTATCGTCAGACAATATCTTATAGTATGTTCTATAATATATGAGTACATAGTATAAATGAATTGCTTATATATACTTTTATTGATAATAATACTTAATACTTAACAGTGTATTATTATATCAGTTTAGTACTATTATAAATTATTTACATAATATATACTTGTGATAGATTGTATTTGACTTATTGTAGGATATTAATAGTAATGAATATAATTTCAATTGATATACAATAATAACTATATGTTTAAGTAATTATAGTTGATATATTATATTGTGTAATATGTAGTTATATATATATTGAGATTATTATCGTTTAATATATACATGAGTGGTTAATATATTTTATAAAGATTTATTAATTAGTATATATATGGAATTTATAGTATAGGGTTATGGTAATAAAATAAATTACGATTATATTTAATTAATAAAAAGTGTAATTTTTAATGGAAAATATAAGAGTATAAAGACAATTTACAAGAGACAGACGATATGAGCTCAAGCTATCTTTGAGCTTATTATAAACTCACTATTACTGTATGAGAAAGAGTTTACGTGATCATCAGAATCTCGCTCCTGGAGGAGATATACTCGGCTCACTTCATATTTTGGAGGTGTTTTGTTAAGCGGCTCTCTCAATCTCTCTTGTATCATGAACTATTTCGTTATTTGCTGATTGATGTTATATTGGCTCTTAATTAAGGGAGTTAGAGGTGGTCGGCATATTTCTCGATCGCGTGATACATCTTCGGTACCTGAGTCATCCCTTTGTACTCATGATTCTGCAAGCGAAGAAACTCTTTATGGGTAAATATACTTTGTTAACTGTACCAATATTATTAGCCTCTCCTATCTCCTCTTAAGAGGTGCATTCGAGACCTTTGCATTGCTCTCTTTCAGATTTTAGTAGAGAGATAACACTTTCGGGATGCTCGTATTAAATTTGCACGTAATCTGGAGATGGATTATAAGTATGTAAAATCTAGACACATAGTTGACAATACTTATAAGATTTACTGATATATGGATATCTGGAGGCATTAATCTAGCTAAATATATATGTACAGTGGATATGAACGACCAATAGTCAAGGATACCTCATTTAGAGTCATACTTCTAATTGTATTTTATAATATAGATCTAGCAGTATCTGTGAATATAGTATTATTGTATGAGACATTAGATGCTAGGTTATATATCAAGGTAGAGATCTACACCATAGTACTAAGAAACAAGTTAATCTGGATATTGTTATCTGTAATGCGATCCAAAGTTTAATTTTCCAGAATTTTTGTCTTCTAAAAATGACTACCATCTCTCGATTAGCTAATAAATGTAACCATTGTTTCTGCTGTATTCAGGGTTGATGTTAATTACAAATTTGTTCTATCTTTCTTTAATTATCATATATCTCATATATATTAAGTATTTGATAGTTAAAATGTGTTTAGTATATAGAGAAAGAAAGAGTCCATACAATAGAGGGATATTAATGAGTTGATTAATAATTATAATCATAGGTAAGTTTAAATATATTATTATAAGTAATTAATTATAATTATTACATACCTTATATAATTATGTAGATCTGTATAGGGATTTGGTTATTTTAATTAAGTTAGATTACCTAACTACATTGTGTTTAATAGTTATATTACCTGATTAAAGTAATCATTTTAGATAGGAGATTTAAAATTTTATATATTATATATATTTATATATAATATTATATAATTTATTAATTAGTAAATATATATAGTTATAATTATATATTTATATATTATATTATATAATATATATTATATAATATTATTACTTTATATTATTTAATAATTATATTAATATTATATATTATATTATATTATTAATTATATATATATATAATTATATATTTAATAATATATATATTATATATATTATTTATTATATATTTATATATTTATATTAATTATTAATTAATATATATAGTGTATCTGAATAATATGTAGGGTTGGGATTAAAAGGTAATCATCGAGTATACTAGATTATTTATAATATTTAGTTTCAATTTATTATGTACATATATATAAGTAGTTAAGTTATTATAAATAAATTAAACCTCTATACCCTTAATTGCATAATGGTGAATGTTAATTAAATTTTAATATTTGATACTTTATATTCTTATAGTAGAATAATAAACCAATTTGTAATAAAAACATATATAATATGTTATCACGCGTAGTATAGTCTTATTCCAAGTAGAAACACCACTAAATTTAATCATTAACATATAGTACTTAGGAAGTATTATATAGCTGGAGCTGATCTACTCATTACCGCTACTAATTCTAATTAATATGTTAGGACAGATAATCTTTGGAGTTATAACTAGTTGGAAATATTATTGAATAAAGACGATTACCTTATACGGTATCACAAGTATTATTGTGCACGTAAAATATCTATTATAGACTCTTGAGGTGTACATATAAATTACTCATCTTATCTACAACCATTTGAGAGAAATCATCATATCAAATTTTATTATATATAAACAATGATATAACATCCTATTAATATTCATTATTATGTATGAGAACTCTATAAGTACAAGATATAGAGGAGACGATTAGACACAGAAATTATTTTAAACTTTATAAAAGCGACTACACATATAATAAATAGTCGCAAAGAGAGGTAGATAACTAAATTGTCCAGACAAAGCGAAATAGAGCAAACTATCGTAATTTTTTTCCTAATATATTATAGTGTATTGCTGTCATAAGCGCACATGCTGTGTTCTTCGAGAAATTCAAAATTTCTTTTTTCCATTAATAATTCAAATAGAAATTGTCTATGGTAGTGCATAGTAAAAGAGTAACATATACAAAATAAAAGCGCCACAATTATCTTGTGAGAAAGGTATATCTATTTTGACTCGATTCCTAAGTTTATACTATATGTGAACTGAAGATTGTCCAGATACCAGATTTAGTGATGTAGTTCACTAAGAAATTGGAGCAAAGTTTTTTATAGTATATCTCAATTATCCCATTGTCTTTCCTATCTCTTTCGCTTATCTGTTCTCTCTTTGCAGTATCTATATTAGTGTAGTTTTTTCCCTTCACTAAAGTGATTCTAATAGTTTTTCCATACTGTTGATGGATGTGGTCAAATTGACGTGTTTGACCTCGCCGTTCCTCGGCGTCGTACAAGAATAGGAACAGGATATTCACTTGGAATCATAATTAACTTAATCTCTCTTCCCTGTGTTCGTGCTGATGCTGGGTACGTTGATGTGGGTATCTCTATCTACTGATAAGAAGCCTCTATGATATACACTCATCATGCGCTTAGTTAATAACCACTTATGTTTATCATCAACTGTAGACACAGGTGGTTCATCTTAAGTGAGAAGGAGTTGTTAGTTGGTGAACATTTAACTGATCAATGACCCATGCTTTCACTCGAAGGATATTTGTCCCTAACTTTTCTCCTCCGATGTTATGTTCTTGATTGATATAATTTAGTTAGTAATTGTGATTATAAATTGAATAATGATGTTTCTAGTAAATTATGCGTATATCATAAAAAGTTTAAAAAATATATTCTTTATATATTTATAAGTTTCTTCAATTGAACCTCTAATGTCTGAGCACTTATTATAGTGAATGTATCTAGTTTATGATGCTAGGTCATCACGAATGGCAATTTACTGCAATATATCAGGACATCATAATATTCATGTACCATTTAATCTTACAATATCACAGATATAATATTTTTGTATTTCATATTAATTTATTACATAATATTATATTATAGTTTATTGTATTATATATATAATTATTGATTGGTAAGTAATGACTCATATTTGTTACTCTAGCTATATATCTAAATATACGTGATCACGAGCGTACCTATATTTTTATATTTATATATTAGTTACTCTTTTTAATATTAATTATTTTTTGAGAATTTTTAAGAGTAAGTTGCTTTAATATTTTTTGTTTGTCTCCAAATTTATCTATATACTATCTATCCATTAATAATGTGGGTCAGTGCAATAGACTCAGTCCCAATCATTAGAGAGTGCCTATAAATGATTGTGATCTGTGTTTATATAGACTTTGATTACTGTCTATATTATATCACTTTATTTTCTTCATGTAATCTCTTGTCGTGAGTCAGTTGTTAGCTGTTACTTCCTCTCAATTTAGCTCTACTGTATATATTATCGAGATGACATTCATCAGAGATTTGGTATAGTTGAATGCCACACAGGTGGAACCTATCTTAACGCATGATCTAATAAATTAATACCTATATAATCTATGTTACTTGTACTAAATCTAGTCGTGATTCAAAGCTACACTTTTCTTTCTCCCTTTGGGTTGCCTATTCTAGATTGAGACTTAGC
The DNA here is from genome assembly GCA_015478945.1 of Trachelipus rathkii. Lineage (NCBI taxonomy): Eukaryota > Metazoa > Arthropoda > Malacostraca > Isopoda > Trachelipodidae > Trachelipus > Trachelipus rathkii. The sequence continues at coordinate 22,124 of JABUQX010138534.1, forward strand.
AAGTAGTTTATGATTAAGTTTTTTAGTTTAGGCTATAGAAGTTATAATACTCTCAATTTTTTTATCACCATTCATTCTTAATTGCAATTTTCCTATCGATTTATTATTTGTATATTTGTTCTCGTATGAAAGGAGCTATCGAATGTATAATATAGCAATTAGGTAACTCTATCCTGACTGTTAATCGCATTCATTCTCTTCCTGCCTAACAGCAATTTAGGTATCCGTGGTTATGAATTAAATTTTCTCGGCATTAGATACTAGCAGCGTCAAAACATCCTATCTCAAGCCCTAAAAGAGAGCTGTTAGGCTTCTTGTGCTCTTAGCTGCTCGGCTGTGTTATGACTTTATGTGGTTCATTGTCTCGGACCGATCATTGTTCTTTAGAGAAGAGTATCTAACATAGAATCGTAATATACTGGGAGAGTTCTCCAGCTGATTACGCTATGTGTTTTGGAGCTCTATACTCATATCCAACATCTCTCTCATATAATTTATCTATGTAACATGCAGTTGTAGTGTTACCCGTGTATGCTATGAAGCTATGGTCATCACATTGTACTGTGTCTTTCGGCTAGGTGTCTTTATATGACTTATCGGGATACCTTTGATTCGATGGTATGTGTATAGCGGAGAGGAAATCTATTTTTCGATTAACCAATTCTCTTCTAGCATAGCTCACACCGCATGTTCTCATAATAGTTACGAAGTGCGATATCTGTCGACTGATTAATTAGTGCATAATACGTGTCCTAATGTTTCTTCTCTAGTAGTCAGTATATTTTATTCTATACGCCGTGTTAGATTCCTGTAGATCTTAAGCTGCACTATACATATCAATTTTGCTTCCCAAATCGTCTTCTACAAGCTTATACTCACTATCTCGTTAACGGTGCCTGTTTTGTCCCTCCAAGATCTATGAGGTTGCTTTCTTTCCTCTATCGTTTTCATCTTCCGTCTGCTAAGGAACCGTTCTCCCTTTGTTTTTGCAGAGACTAGAAGAATACCAGCGATGGCTCATAACTGATGCGCAGACACGAACATTACACACAGGTGAGAGGTGACCATCCGTTGTCATCACAGACAGTATCGTGTCTTCGTTTGCTCTGCTTATACCAATAGCAGATAGTAGAGTTAAATTAAGTTCGGCACGCGAGGAGAGTACTATCTTAATTGATTATGTGAGAGATTACCTATTGTGATAAAGGTACTGGCCATGGGAACGAATCTAGGATGTCAGTAAGGGACATGCTAAATCCAGCTCTTCAAATTTGAATGTCGAGCCTTAACAGTCCTTTGTATGATATCCCAGACCTCAGGATCTTAATCATCATGGAGACATAATATATTTTTCGATTAGTGTGCTTAGCCTATGTTATTTTTGATGTCTTTACCGTACTTTGTTTGTGACCATTGAATAATATTGGCTTGAACCTTGGCATAGTACCATGGTGTTTCATTTTTATTGCCCCTGGTGTTTATTGTTAAGCACCAAGAGAAAAGAAACTAGCGAATTTCTACACACCATAGGCCTTCATTATAGCCTTAACACACCAAAGCTACAGAGTAGTGGCATCATAAAGTCGATGACTAGAGTATGGAAGCAAATAGGTAGGGTGACCATACACGAGGTTTTGCAGCCGAAAACTCACACCCGCTCTTGAAAGACGCTGATTCTTTGCTTGAACTAGATACGTCTATTGACCTAAATGGCTCTTAGCACCTCAATTGAAAACACGCCACTCGGCAGTTGCAAATTCCTAACTCCTATTACAGAGAGAGCGCCCATAACCCATCTCCGGTTCTTACCCACTCTGTAATGTGGTCTAATCGACTCTGTTACTACACACTATATTTAAGGTATTCCTCCAGCCTTCCGGTACCGCTCTGTAGTTCCTTCGTCAATCGTGACTCGATTTATCTCACACATACTACCTATAAGGACTTCATCCAGAAGAACCTTCACATAGACTTCTAACAATATACCACCTAGACATTCCACCCAGCCTTCACATAGCATATTCACTAACGTCACCACACAAGAGAATCCCAGGCAACTGTCAGGTTCCGGATATCGACATAGCCCACATTACACCCAACAAACCACCGGTAAAAGTACTAACAACTTGCTCACCCGTTCAAAGACATGTATAGCACAAGAGTTTGGTGCGGGTAACACACACCATAATACTAGACCAAACGTCCTCTTATCAACACTGTCCTCTACCCAAGCTTGTTACTTCGCGTGATGGAGTCACTTGTCTAATGACTCGGACCTCGTTATAAAATTTGTCGATTCTTAATTAGACTAATCTATGTAGAATGACACTGCTTCTTTAAGCGATAGAACTGATAGTTCTGTTGAATGATGTCTATATTGGTATGGTGACAACATGCTTATTAGAATGCAGTACATTTTGTACTGGGACTCAACCAGTAAAAGAGACGCTGTTAACTTCTCTACAAGTTTAGCTATTGTTATATCTATAGTGTAAAGTTCGAATTGAGTAAGTGATGGTAACTTTGACGTGAGTAAGTATGCCTGGTGAGTGCCAAGCAGTAGGTCCAAGGTAGAAGTATAGCCGAAATATCGAGTGCCACCATTGAGTGCCAATGGTGAGTGTTGCAATGAAGTGCCAAGTGAGTGCCCACATATACGGTACATGATGCAATAGATAAGAGATGCGAAACTCAATAAGAGGTAACACTGACGGACATGAAAGACGCTAAACACCAATCAGCAGAAGGGCGAGTATTGCGTCGGAGACGTTTGTTATGTATACACCTAAATATAGAAACCAGTTACAGTATGTGAGCTTTAGCATATAAGCCTCCGCCTCGATCTTTAAAGAGAAGATCTGAACCGTGATAAAAGAACAGACTTAAGTAACTCAAGATAATTCGGATTACGGTTCTAACGAGTGCAAGCGCCAATTCGGTTAACCTCTGGACAAGATCGCATATGTTATCGGGTTATTTTTAGGCACTTAGGAGCGCCATTTTTGATTGGACATAGAGAAAGTCGGGAAAATTACTTTATATCTCGAGTTACAAGTCACTCGAGTAGAGAACTGGACGTTCTCTTATTCCGTGTAAGTTAATTCATGTTATGTGTCTACGCAGATAACTCGATGCCAGCTCTCTACAATAACAAAGAACTTTTGCACAATAGCATGAAAGAAAGGCAAGTACTATATAATGAGTTAATCACTTTTGAGGAACAGTGGACCGCCAAGACAGTGTGCGAGAAGTAGCCGCAGAATAACGCGTAGGCTTGTGAATCCGACAGGCCTTTCTCCAGCGAACAAACCACCGCGTTTGCAGGGGCTAATCACTTTGAAAGATTGCTAGTTCTTTTTTCCTTTTTTTAAGATCCCGGACTGCCCAAGACTACGGTACCAAAAACTCTAACATGTTTTTCGGTAATGGTCCTCGATTAACTCGCGTTGATGACAAATTCGCTTTTCTAGTGAAACGAATACCACTCTTATCCAATACCAGAGAGAGCTTGGATTTCCTGCTCAACGGTGTAATCTGTCTCTCTAGTGTCACGGAGGTCCACCGCTCTAAATACACAACTGCTCCGCCAAGAGACACCTAAGTTCATTGGAGTCTTCATTATCGATGGAATTCCCTACATGATACAAACATAGAGGCTAAGACAATACAGTATAGAGCTATCTACCCTATCTCCGTATGTCGGTACATATAATTACATTGGCAGATCGCTCTAATACTTACACGGTGTGCCATTAGGGATCGTGCAACCTCTGATCATAGTTGTTTTTCTTGACATCGTGCACAAGGGCCACTCTGACCGTCCAAGTTATATAAAGGCTTCTTATCCGCTCGCTGGTAACTGTACAGTTGAGTGTCAGAGTATGTTCTCAGCATGTTGACGCACGCTGGGTAACAACAGGTTTTTTCATCCACTCTTCTTTGTTTAGGACAGCGAATTGAAGTTCTTTTAAGGCTAAGAATGGACAAACAAAAGACCGTTTCACTACTACATCCTGTGACATCCTCTATTCTATTCACTTTAATTATCTCCGACATGATCACAAAATTAGTAATATATTGTTAGATGCCAATATTTACTCTAAATATATATATGCGAGTTTAATTATTACTCCAATGAGAGAAGTACTGAAGTGGAACATTGCTTCTTCTCGACATGAGATTCTCGCCTACACTGAATGATTTTACGCCCATCACTCTTAGTCTATCAACTAGTAGGGGTTTCCTCTATAATATATTAGTAATACGAATAAATTTATATTTATTAATTAAAAAACTATATTACTTATATTTATGAGATAGTGTTAAAGCAGAAATTCATTACTTGAATAATTTACTTTAGAATCTATTCGTTATTTATACCATATGACATACTACGTACTATAATACAGGCGGATACATTTTACAATGATTTAATTTGCTTTTGTTTACTAAATACTGCTTTATAACTCCTGCTACTTAATGACAATCTACATGTCTGCTTGTGATCCAATGCTTTACATCTGCTTTAAAACTGGCTTTAGAACACTCTCTAAAACTAGACGCTTATTTATCGTATGTTCTGAGTCTTTTAACTATCTGCTTTACTGCTTTAACTTTCTGCTTTAACCCTGCTTTTATATACTCTTCTAGCTAATCTTATATATGCTGCTTCAGGTATAACACCATTTTCTGGAACCTGGTCTCCAATCTCTGCTTATTTTAAACTCTCTGCTTTACCTAGGCTCAGAAAACCATCTCTACGCCCTCTGGGAAGGAAAGCACTGCTTTACTCTCTGCTTTAACTTGTGCTGTTAACTCTGCACATGCTATTATATAAGTTACGTGGGTCTCTGGTTAGACATAGATAAATTGCTTTAGCTCTCTGACATTTCAAACCTTGTTCTCGTTAGTTCATGACTCTTTAATCTCTTGCTTTACTGCTTTCAAATATTATCTGACTTTACTAGCTACTTTACTACACTAGTGCTCCTGCTTTAACCCTGGTTTCCTCTTGCTGTTGAATCATCCTGATGTAAGGTTCATCGCTGTGGCATTTATACATCTCTGCTATTAAACTGAGCTTTCATACTGTTCTTGGTTCGCTTATTTACTAGCTTTAATATATACATTACGAGTTATAAGCCTTTAAATTGCAGTATATTCCTGTAATATCAATAGAGGTGTACATTAACTCAGTAGGGAGAGATTTTAGTCCATTTGTCTTTTGTTTTCCTGTGCCGTTGGACTCGCTTTAGCCTTCTTCACTCGCTCTTACCTGCTTTTAACTGTTAATCGTGCTAATTATTACTATGTGCTTTTTATACTTTCTAGCTTTACTGCTTTTAATCATAGTAGTCTACATATCTAAGCATATACTGGCATTTTTTACATCATTATTATGTATTTCTTCTTTTATGTAGTCTCATATGTTGGATTTTCTAATATTTTGACCTTATTGATTTAATGAGTATCCCTTCAGTGTTCGGTTTCAATACGTTTATTCTTTTTTTGTGCTTTCCGGAGAGTAGCTTGTAGCCAGATTTGTGTTTTTAGCTCAGCGATGGAATATAATATATCGACATTAACGGCAGTAGAGTTTCCTGTAAATAGTAAACTTGAATTTTTAATATTGATAATACAAAAATATGTCGTAAAAGAATTCCGGGCCTTAGGCGCTCTTAAAACACATTGAATTATATGGAGTGAGCCTAACATAGTCATAATCTCGTCACGTTTCATATAGGCGAGTACATCGCAGTTTTTTGGTGGTTTTGAACAATTACTCTCCCTTTCAATTCTTTAATTTTACTGTGGGCTAAGATGTTTGTATTGTTATATACACTAAAAAAGTCAGAACTCTAGTATATAGGGACATACTTGAGCAGCATCACAATTATTTTAGCAGGGGTCCAATGAATATTACAAGTCGGATATAGCGGGGCGAAGGAAGGATAGTGACCCTATTTGCAGGAATGCAAGAGGAGGCGGGAAAAGATCATAGATTAATTGATCATAGATTGTAAATCTTCATTTTTTGTTATATATAATTTGCATCTTTCAATTAAACTTTAAAAAAAAAACAATTCACCTTTAAATATTTGCGCTTTTATTATTTTATAATTTTATTTGATTTTCTTAAAAATTTGTGCTTTTAAAAAAACATTTGATTTGGGCGGAACATGTGCGCGTTTGCGGTGTCAACGCGGACTAGATTTTTTTTTTGTTGAAGAAAAAAATTGTGCGCTTTTGCGCTTGCGGACAAAGTACTAAGTTTTTCCCACTTTGCGCTTTTGCGTGTTTGCGCTCTAAAGTTTAAAATTTGCGCCGCCCACCCTGATATATATATACTATATATAGTATAATACTTATATATATATATATATATATATATATATATATAATATTTATATATATATATATAGTATATATATATATATTATATATATATATGTATATAATAATATTTTATATATATAATATATTATCTATATTATTATATAATATAGTATATATAGTATCGATATATATATATAGTATTATATATAATATGTTAGTATATATATATATATATATATATATATAATATTATAAATAATATATATATAATATATATTATATATATAGTAGTATAGTTAATATATATATAATATATATTATATATTATAGATATATATATATATTACTATATATATAGTATATTATTACTATATAATTATAGTATAATAATATATATATATATAATATATATATATAGAGAGAGAGAGTAGAGAGAGAGAGAGAGAGAAAATAGATGAGGATGAGAACGGAGGAAAGTAGAAGTGAAAACGTAATTGCAAGAAACCATGCAAAACATGTGAAAATAAATTAAAAGACTCTAAGAGGATTAGAATATGGTGCAAACTGACAAAGAATTGTAGAGTACCATGAAGTTTATATGTAGCTTGCACAAGTCTATGAGAATATATAATGAGCCCGAAATGTATGTTAATTTGAACAAAGAGAGAGATCCAATTTTGGATGAAGAAAATGTGGCGGAGAGATGAAAGGAGTTTTTTTGAGGAGTTGCTGAATGTGGAGAGGGGAGAGGGGATGGACTAGGAGATAGAGGAGGCGCCCCCCAGAGCAATACAGGAACATAGGAATGATTAAAATAACAGAGGTAAGAGAAGCACTTAAGAAGTTGAAAAATGTAAAGAGCGTTGGATAAAAAGGACGAATTATTTAAGACGTGAGAAGGATAGCTAGTTGGTTCATGGAAATTCTCAAAAAAGCTTGGGAAGAGGGGAGAATCCCTGAAGACTGGAGGAAAGCAATTATATGCCCTATACACAAGAAAGGAGACAGAAGAGAGTGTGGAAATTATAGAGGAATAGTATTACTGTCAACAGCAAGTAAAATATATGAAAGAATTCTGGAGAAAAGACTAAGGATAAGAGTTGAGGAAAAAATTGGAAAGTGGCAACATGGTTTTAGACCAGGAAAAAGCACAACAGATGATATTTTACATGAAGATGATGATAGGAAAAGCATAGAATGGAATAAGAAGATATATGTTGCATTTATAGATTTAGAAAAGGCGTTCGACAGGATAGATAGAGAGAGATTGTGGAGAGTATTGGAAGATCCGGAATATGACATACCGCCGAAATTGATAGCGGCGATTAAGGGCATGTATGAAAACCCAACAAACATGGTGAGAGATGGAGGGAGTGGGGAGAGATGGTTTGATGTGAGGACTGGGGTGAGACAGGGCAGTGTTCTGTCACCGCTACTCTTTACATTGTACCTGGATAGCTGCCTAAAAAGGATTTGTACAAGGGAGAACAGAGAACACACACTGGTGTATGCGGATGACGCGGCTGTGATTACATCAAGGAATTACAGGATGCCATAAGTATGTGGAATGAGGTGTTGAGCTCGTGGGGAAGGAGGATAAATAAAGAGAAAACGATGATGATGATGATGATGATGATGATGATGGAGAGAGAGAGAGAGAGAGAGAGAGAGAGAGAGAGAGAGAGAGAGAGAGAGAGAGGTGAACAAATTTACAATACAAGAGAGACAAGATGATGAGCTGGGGAGAGAGCGGGAAAGTTCTCCAAAACGTGAAATGCTACCGGGTATTCCAAACTGTGGGTCCTATGACTCCCGAAGGGAGTCATGATCTTTCAGAGGGGACACTGGAAGCAAGCTATATCATCAACCTCAGAGAGCCATTTCATTATGAGTGATATCTACAGATTGAAGATTAAATTATTCTCTATATATATATATATATATATATATATATAAAAAAAATATATATATATATATATATATATATATATATATATATATATATATATATATATATATATATATATATATATATATATATTATAACTCCTAGTCAATTTTATTACCAATGAAAAGGGGCCTCTGGTTTACCATGAATCAGGCCTACTATTTCACTTGTGACTTGTGGCAATTTGTTCTGTTTCCCAGTCGCTTCTGGTCTCTCGTGGAATAAGTTGTGTGTTCAGAGTATTTGGGTGTCATTTTTTTGGAATAACTGTCCGACATAAAGGCTAAAGTGTCTAAGGCTAGATCAATTTATTTTATACATTGAAGTGGAAAATTTTACATTATTTAGGTTTGAAATGTTATTAATTTAAACATGTCGAAGAAACGCACAAACAACGACAGTTTTCTCAACTTTGGCTTTTCAGCCATCGTTAACAATGGCGTTCAATTGCCACAGTGCGTAATCTGCAAGAAGACGCTTGCTAATGAGAGCATGAAGCCGTTCAAGCTGAAGGAGCATCTCAAAAAGGTTCATCCGGAATTGGCCAGCAAGGATTTGTCATACTTCAAAATTAAAGAACACCAGCTAAAGCGGTCAAGATTGGATCATGGAACAGGAATTCTCTTTCAACACTCTAAGATCGTCGAGGCCTCGTACAAGATCTCCCTTCTTATAGCAAAGCAGAAGAAGCCACACACAATTGGAGAGACACTCATTAAACCTTGCATGATAAAGGCTGCTCGTCTTGTCCTCGATCATAACTGAGTCAACAAGCTTAATCAGATAAGTCTCTCGGACAACACAGTTAAGCAGCGCATCGATGACATGTCCCAGGATATCAAACTTCAGGTGACGGAGAAAATACGAAAATCTCCTTTCTTTGCAATACAACTTGATGAGACAACAGACGTCGCACAGCTTTCACAACTTTTGGTTTATGCTCGGTTTGTTTCGGAAAATCGGATTGAGGAGGAGTTCCTCTTCTGCAAGCCACTGATAACAACTACAAAGGCTGAAAATGTCATGAACATCGTTTCCAACTTCTTTCAAGAGGAAAATCTCTCGTGGGAAAAGTTGGTTGGTGTGTGCACGGACGGAACTCCCAGCATGCTCGGCTCCAAGTCAGGATTTAGGGCTCTGGTCAAGAAGAAGAATCCGGCTGTAATTACAACACACTGCGTGATCCACCGTGAGGCTCTTGCCTCCAAGACGCTCCCTGCTGCCCTCGAACTCATCTTCGCAACTGTGATCCGCATCGTCAACCATATCAAAGGACGAGCATTCAACACCAGGCTGTTTCGTCAGTTGTGCCAAGACATGGATTCTTCCCACCAAGACCTCCTCTTCTACACATCTGTTCGTTGGTTGTCAAAGGGCAAGCTCGTGGTTCTTGTGCAAGGGGGTGCTGCTTTATATATATATATATATATATATATATATATATATATATATATATATATATTTTCTCTTTTTTATATATATATAATATATATATATATATATATATATATATATATATATATATATATATATATATATATATATATATAACTATATAACTATAACTGCTATATATATATATACTACTATATATATATATATCTCTATTGTAATACAGAATAAATGTTTTGAGAAAACGATCAGTTAAAATTTATAAAATGATCGAAACTAAAGAGAATAAATGTGAAGTTCAAAAAAGAAAAAATATCAGACAGGAACAAATTCACTTTTTGTTCCAACTTAACTTTATTAAGCTACGATCACGGTGACACATCTCGCTCGGATTACATAAGTAAAAATATACGGTATAGAGATATTTTCGGAACAAAAGATTTATGACGTTCTATTTAAAGAAATAAATTGTTCGACAGAGAAATTATATATATATATATATATATATATATATATATATATATATATATATATATAATATATATATATATATATACTCTTATATCTATATATATATATATATATATATATATATATATATATATATATATATATATATATATATATATATATATATATATATATCTTTAATAATATATATATATGTACTATTTCTTTCTATATCTATTATAGATCTTTATATATATTATATCTCTATACTCTTTCTATGGAAATATATGTTCTACTATATATATATATATATATATATATATATATATATAAGAAGAGAGTTACAAGGAAATAACAAATGCTGTTTAGTAGTTGTGACTTAGTTCTGAAATATTTTGGGGGGGCTGCAGTTCCGCAGTGCCTATGGACGAGCCGCCACTGGTTGGTTGTGAAAGGGCAATATTCTTGCTCGTGTATTTGAGCTCTTTGATAAATTGCAAATATTTCTTGCAGCTCAAGGGAAGGAGATGGAACAGTTTTTAAAGGATATTCGAGAGCCGTTTAAGTGTAATCTTGCCTATTTTGCAGATGTGTTCGAAGCTTTGAACCAATTCAACTGGCAACTAAAAGGACCAGCTACCACCTTCATTATGCCCTCAGATGCCATCAAGGCTTTTCTCGACAAACTAGCTCTTTGGGCGAGAAAAGTTGAGATGGGAAATGTAGCTTCATTCCAACGTCTGAATGAGGTCGTCGGTGAAGAACCACTTGCAGAAGAGCTGCAACAAGACATCAAGGAACACTTGTCAAGCCTCGAACAAGAGTTCAGACGCTATTACCATGATATTGATGCAAATGAGAATGCACAACTTAAACTTGCCAGCCAGCCAGCAATCCTTTCGGCTGCAATGTAGACAATCTTCCTGATGACATGCAAAACGATTTTTGGAACTCGATCAACAACACCGAAGCCAAAGGGAGTTCCAGAAACAACAGCAGTTCAGCAACTCCCAAAGACGTTCATTCCCCATTTTATCAATTAATTAAATGAGACTAAATTGCTACTTACTTCTTAAAATGAAAAAAAAATTTAAAAACTATATACGTAGTTAAATATAGATATAAAAATATGAAGTTTATGGTTGCCAAATACGTTTTCTTTAAGCAAAAGTTGTAGAAAGATATTTCGAGGATAACGTTAATATTTCTAATTTAGTTTAATTCAAATATTTTTTGTTTAATCACTAATAATAATAATAATAATAATAATAATAATAATAATAATAATAATAATAATAATAATAATAATAATAATAATAATAATAATAATAATAATAATAATAATAATAATAATAATAATATAATAATAATTATTATAATAATAATAATAATGCATTTACAGTTATTCTAACTTACTTCTACTTCCACTTATATATCCAGTTAAAACTCTAAGTATAATAGTGTTATTCCCAACACTATTATTATAGACATCATTTCTAAAAAAATATATATTTAAATTGCTGGTTATCAGGGACGTAGGGAGTTTGATATATATATAATATATATATATATATATATAATATATATATATATATATATATATATATATATATATATATATATATATATATATATATATATATATATATATATATATATATATATATATATCAGATTCGACTCCCCTGCACTAGTGCTACTCGTGCTCACCAGAAGTTCACAATGAAAGATTGTGTTTTTCGGAACATTTATTTTTTTCCAATAAAACTTTTTTATTTTGAAAGTTGGTCAAATAATGAAATTATTACATAATAAATATATAAGTTTATGCAAAATTGAAAAGAAAAAGGGCAGAATAGCCGCTACTTAAATAACGCTTTTAACACATTAAAAATAGGACAAACCCGTGCCCAAAGCAATTGGCGGATATCATATTAGTGAATTTAGAATATAAAATTATTTATAAATACTGTTTATAAATAAAAATGTTTAAATACTATACATAATAAAAAATATTTTATAACAAAATATTTAATAAATAAAATAGTAGAAATATTACAAAAATACTTTAGAATTATAAAGGAAAAATAAAAAGCAACTTGAAATATTTTCAAAGTTAAAGTTAGTCATAGAATCAAAATAGAAAAGTAAATAAAAATACTAATGGACTCCAACTCAATATTTTATTATATATATATATATATATATATATATATATATATATATATATATATATATATATATATATATATATATATATATATATATATATATATATATATATATATATAGTAAAAAAAAAATAAATAGATATAGATAAATATATATATATATATATATACTATATATAATATATATATATATATATATATATATATATATATATATAATAATACTAATAATAATAGATAAATATATGTATATATATATATATATATATATATATATATATATATATATATATATATATATATATATATATACTATATATATCTGCTATATGTGTATATAAAAATATATATATATATCTTCTGCTCTTCTAATAATAATATATATATATATTGTCAACTAGGATAACTATGTATAGATTTAATTGAGATTTTATTTAAAGGGTATTATTTTTTTTATAAGTGAAATTAATAAGTGTTATTTTTATTTCTAGGGGACTGGTGTGGGGGCGATATTTAATTTGAGCCTGGAAAGTTAGAGTGCAGTTGAGACAATGTTTCGTATCACCCAAGTGCATCATCC